>DWFV01001228.1:0-11626 GCA_018246775.1 Parelbella machaon machaon
GGAGTTATGTTATTTCAAATAACTTGAAATATTTCGATTTCCTTGCTTTTAAGATAATTGTATAAATTGGAAACCAAAACGTCAAGAATTTTTTTTTTGGTTAGTAGTCATAAAACTGCTAAAATATCATAGATTGTAAATACTGTATTAGCTTCAAAACTGATAAATTATTTTCATTACCTATAAACGAACATTTTAAAACTCCTCTTAATGAGCGGTCCGTTTCAACGTCTTTTACTTGTTTGTGGAAAAATTGGTTTTCGAACGAACTCTTGAATTGCGGAAACATAATAAGCTGTTTTTTATACCCGATGTCGTAACTTCACGGTCAATGTCGACAGGGCGACCTTGCGGCTCCGACGAACACGTCTTGCGTCTACCAACACCGAATGACTAGTTACATAACACATCGATTAATTTTCTAATATACACCGTACACTCAGCAACGGCTAATGACGCTACTAAGGTCACGTTTTTAATCTGTGCCATTCAAACCGATCACTTGACACGTCGATGGGTCTTATATCCATTTCTACCACGCCCGTATACGCTTAATCTTGTCAATGTTTTTCGCACAATTATCATACAAAGCTACTTTAAATTTAATGATATATGTAATGTATGCTGTACATCGTTAATACTCTACTATAAGCGCGTACTCGAGGCAGTACAAGATATGTTGTGGCATATTTTTTGTGTATATATATGTACGCTATGCAGGTTACTTGAAGTTCTAATTGGATTCAGTCATAGACACGTTGGTACTATTGATGACCGAGTTAACACGTTTTTCATATTAATCTTAACGCATACGAAACCAAAACGCAGCAATGTAAGCATACCTTATCAGCTGAGCAAATAAAATCACCATATATGAAAAAAAGACGAAATTAAATACCTTTTCTCCATAATTTTTCATAAAGTGTTCGTTTCAATTATCTGTTTTACCTAACACAATATGTTATAAAATTTGTACCTAAATCGAAGTCATTGCCCCAATTCCAACATGGCGGTCTTTTGCCGCGAAAACTGTCACACGAGCATAGATAACATAAGTTAGATCAGCGAGATCAATCGACGAGCAGACCCAATAAACTGCGGCGAGTCAACGACACTGTTACATTACATGAGTAACATTAGTATTATCAAGTAAGCGTCATTGCTCGCGACGACCGCTGTATTTTTAGCCTAGGCCGTACTAAAAATAGTTCAGTATACAACAGTTATTACTGAATTAATATTTCTAAAAACGGATCGTCTACGCGTCGTTGATAACGCGGCCGAGACCGATAGCGGGGTGACGTTTCGACGCCATATTGGATTGTTTGTTTTTGTTGTTTATCTGTGGTTTTTCGCATTATCTGCTATGTTAGTTTCGAGTGTCCGTGTGCGCATTATAATGTAAGCGGGTTATACAACTATGTTGGATAACGTAATGATAGATATGTGATTAATATCGGTTGCTGTTACAATTAGGAAATTGACAATTCCTTTACGTTAAATAATTTTGTAGTATTGGAAACTTTTGTATTACTTTTTTCTCATTGTTCTTTCTTACTGAAGTGTAGGTGATCCACTTAATAATGTCTATATTTCTTTATTGTTATGATAAATGAAAATAAAAACCGGACACTCAGAAATATGTATTACGTAATAATAAACCAATTAAACTCACTGCATTGTAGAATCGTATAAAACCCTAATTGTAATTTTAATTTTTAATTCAAACAATAAGCTAACAATAAACAATTTTGCTCACCTTGTTTTACTGCGATAAAATCTTTGTTGAACCGACAAATATATCGTTCATATTAATTTAGGAATAATGCAGATATGTTTGCTCTGGTGTTAATTTATGCGTAACTTGACGAGCGTCAGTCTAATACCTAATGACTAGATGTTTAGTAATACTCACCGCAAGTCAATGTAAAGTGTTTGTTCTACAACAAGTCACAAACTGTAATGAGGTAGGCGAGATCTGGAGTGGAGACTGCGGCTCGGCAAACGTAATGCAGGACGCCCTTCGGCCAGGTAGGATGACGATCTGCGAAAGGCTGCAGTCAACAGCTGGATAGAGCTATTGAGGACCGGGCGCGATGTCGCTTATTGGGAGAGGCCTATGTCCAGCAGTAGACAGGCTCGTGATGATAATGAAGTCATAGACTAAAGAAAACGTAAAGATAACGCACTCTTTTCTTCTCTTGCGTTTGTGGTTTCATAAACTTTTGACAGCAGTAGAAGTCGACTCTTGTTTAACGCACTGTGAGTGAATGTATTATGAGTGATTTTTTTTATTTTTTGGTGTAAACGATTTAAAAACAAACTATACAGTAGTGTAACAGTACCAAAATCTTTTAAGTGATGCATAAAATGTATGTCAACAGTCAACATATCGGGTCGTAAAGTAAGCGCTACGTGCGGAGATTTTGTAGCTTCCAGTTTAATCGCCGGCGCTGAGACTACTCACTAAATAACCACCTTATAGCGTATCATTGACTTTCTCCGTATCTTGTTGAATGTATTGTGCAAGTGGTCCTGCTTGTGGTCTACTGTCACTGTAATATAAGTTCCATTAACTGTTAGAACATAAATTAGCATTTAATTAACTCGCTAAGCAAAAAATAATTAAAATTTGGAGGAAAATTATTTATGTAGGCACATATTGTTACGCTTATTTTCCAAAGCGATACGCAGATATCGGTTATAGTCCTGGGAGATTTTTTGCCTTATTTACATTTATTAAAGTCATCATGTATGATTTTTGTTAAAATTATCCTTCTGGGCTTCTTCCTGAAAGAAACAGGGAATAAAAATGATATGTATATTTTTCACTGAACAAGTTTCGAAAATATTATGATCTCTGATATTTTCCTACGTCTAGTATAGAAATAATTCCAGTATTCGTATAAAATATCATAAAGGTTTGAACGCCAAAGATCACACATTTTCTTACATTTCGTCATCAATCAGAATTTGTTTTCCATTATATTTTGTCATAAACACTCTTTGTGTATAGATTAAACCTTCAAACCGTCAAGATTATCTAATCGAGTGCATACACTGCTCAAATCGAAGTAGTTTAAAAACTTACATCAAAATTATTAAATACACGTACATATATTTAAAATGTCATGACTGTACAAAGGGTTTTCACGTCAGACTACATATCACTTAATTAAAAGTACTAAGGATAAAATTTGTGTAATAAATGAATTTAGCATATATAAGAAACATTTTGAAAACAGTGTTTAGTTTTGCAAAAAAAATTGTTCAGCTTTCATGACATTCAAATACGAAATTTTGATTGATAAAATCAACGAAAAATTTTTTACGTAAATGACATCTTAAAAATTTCTTTATACACACAAGAGCAAATCAAAATAGAAGTAGAACAAAAATGTTTACATAAGTACATCATTTCTGCTAGCTCAGGTGACTTCAATTGATTAAAAACTACAATAGATAGACTGCTTCCTTCTATAAAATTACCAAGACATGCGCAGGCGCATGACGCGTGGAGTGGTAACTCTATACTCGCACTGGTACCGCGATCATTCGATTACACGCAATTCAACTATTTTACATATAATTTAATAATTCGGATAAAGGGTAATGAAAGGAAATATTTGGCGTTCAGTTATTCAAATACTGATTTGATGTTATATTAAAACTGATTTGATGTTATATTCAAACTGTTTCGATGTTATGTTCAAATTGATTTAACGTTATGTGCAAATTTCTCTAATGTTATATGCAAATTACCTTAAGTTTATATTCAAATAGATGTGATGCTACGTTTACATTTTCCACAGTTAATATAGCTTTCTCAAATTGATATTGTGACAGTTTATATTTTATTTAATATATTATTTTATGATGTGTGTTAGTGCTCATCTGTCGAAGGTTTAAAGCTGACACAAGGGCTTCCAACAAGGTTTAATGATAATGACCCGGACCGTCAGATTAATGTCGCTCTTGCGTCACCAGCATGGCTCACTAAATACCAGATATGTATGTACGTATGTCTGATATCTGGACTTCTGCTGTTCTTATTCAATTTATAAGTATAAAAGTGATGTGATCTCTATAAAATTATCTTTTAACCTTTTTATAATCTGTTTTCATATAAATTCCTCAAAATCGTCCACTCTTTAGAATTGTGTTCTACCTAACAAGTATAGCAACCTAGCCATGCAATCTCCGTTTCCACCCAAACTGCTAATCAGGTCACTTGTTTAGGAAACGACCCCTTCTCACGCATCGCAGGACTATCTAACTTATTCGCTTAGTAACGAACGAACTAAAAATTCGTTGAGTTTTCTTTTATAATATGTATAATGTCATTACTTTATAGTATACTATTAAAATTGTAGGAATAAAATGAATATAAAAAAATATTCACTCCTATAATGTCCAGAATTCTAAATTTAAAAATAACATTTCTCTTTTAAAAATAATAAAACGGTCTATTCTATCTTTGTCTATTGCAAAGTGCAACTCGAGTTGCGTTTCAAGGAATTTCTCCATCCGCCATTGAATTTCTTGTGATAAATATTTCATTTGCACCGTATCTTCCGTATTCTCATTTTCCTTTAAGAGACATTTTAATTCTATCGACGTCTGTTTGTTTGTTTTCCGTGCAATATTAATTATTCAATTCGCTTTGTTTCAGGTATGTACTTTGCCGCAGCCGGGTTGTCATTATCGATATTTTCTTCACTTGTTTAGTAAGGTAGAGCACGCTTCCAATTTTTTTCTTTGATTTGTTCGAGGGCAATGTGTGGTCGTCGCTAACATTTGTAACATAATTCTAAATGTTACAAGTACAGAAACGTCTCTACCCTCCGGTTTCTGAACAATGCTTCTGGTAAAGTGCTTTCAAGTGTGTATATGAAGAGAACAGAGTAGACCTTTCTCGTTGTGAACTCTGTTACGTCACCACGGCGTCCACGAGCACGTGAATTTGTTTTGAAACAATGCCCTTATATTCAGACAGCGGTTTTTAACTAGCTGTGAGGCGGGTCATTCATTGGCAAGGTTACTGATATTATGGAATTTTTTAACATTGTGCAGGCGCATATATATTTGTATTTACGCATAAATAATTATATGTTTGGTGTTTTTTTGAAAACTCGCACGTTTCTTAAATCGCGGACTCTTCGGCCTCGAAATTAATTAAAAATAATGCTGTACTATCTAATTCGCATGTTTAAATGTATCCATGGTCGCATTTTAATATGCATTGTACCTATATTTATTAATTATATGTAATTTTAAAAAGATTTAATCCCGGCAAAAACTGTTTCCAATGGTCTAAATCCCGTAGTGAACTGACACAGGCTGATAATTATGATGTTGAGATGATGTTATATTAAAATTATTAATGAAAAGACATTGCACTATAATCTCATAAATACACAGACTATGTTTAATTATGTCACAGTTTACGCATAGCAATTCATCTTGGAATTGTTCGTACCTGTTCTTTATTACCTACGTGTGATAAAATCGCCTATTGCCAATTGACAGCAATTAGTTTTCAAGAATTTTTCAATAATAATAATAATAATGTGCAATTTGCTTAATTAATTGATAAAAACCCTATCTATACCCTACCCCTAATTACCCCTAACTAACCCTAACTTATAACAAATATCTAAATAGTACATATTATGCTCATAATCTAAGTAGGTTCTATGTCTCAGAGAAGCGCAACAGTTCGTACAAATTACAAATTTGTATATGGTAACACAGCATTAACACCTACATAAATTTTTTCATCACCAATTATGAAACTATTGACACTAATCCACTAAGTCCTTCATTTTATGTTTGTGTTGTGTCAATGCGAGGTGTTTACCTAAGCGTATCTCATTAAAATGGTGGATAAATACTGTTTCGAAGGCTGCCGTGGATCGATTATGATGATCTCACTCGGAGGTACGAGCGATACACTTCCTCGATAGGTTACCTAGAATAATGTCGCTCTGTTTTGTTTCATCACGAACACATTGCTGGGACATACCTACCTACGAAGTGTTTATGTTAAAACCTTAAGAATTATGACTATCAGATTATATCCGAGTATTCTTTAAGCCGTTAAATAATACTCACATATACTCTGATAGAAATATACTCGGCTTCAGTCATTTGTAGTTTGACAAAAATCTGATGAACATATCGAAGTTTCAAATTTTATTTCTGCAAGTCATTTTTCATCATCAACATCATCATCAAACCGTCATTGTTCAACTGTTAGACACGCGTGTTCTTTCAAAAGAAGTAGGGTTAGGGTCATTGCTTATCACGCTGGCTAAGTGGGGATTCGCAATTATTAGCATTTTTCGAATAAGTATGAGCTTCAATACTTTCAATGGTTGAACTTCTCAGTTCTTCTCAACTTCTTGTTTAATCAGTGTCTTAGAAATCATATTACTTCTGGATAAGGATAAATGCAGATGCAAGTAATATCTCGGCAATCTTAATGCATTGAGCGCTTAGTGTGCTCTTGGTCAAATTACGGCTCTCTGCCATCAGCTGCTATTTTCTCATTAGAATTATATCTAGGCACACTTATGGTTTCACGTATTTATGAGTTTTTACTCGTTTCTTACAAGTTACCATTTTACTACTTATTACATTATAATTGTTACAGTGTTTTTACACGTCGTTTGTGATTATTGTATTATAACTAGTCTCGAATGCAGTATATGAAACAATTTTAAATTCAATTGACGTTTCGTTTTGACATGTTGTCGTTTCGACATTCGTTTGTTTAATTAACTAGATTTACTGACTCGTTTCTTACATTTTACCATTTTGCTTTATTTTTACACGTACCTAATTGTTATTATAATTGTGTGTCACGTTTTGCTGAACGTTTTTAATTATTTTTTTGACAATTAATTCTGAATCTGGTTATTAATTCGACTGTTAATTCTATGTACGCTAACCGTTTTTGTCATGGTTGTTTAATTAGCCATGATTTACAATATAAATATAATTTAATATTCAAGTCAATAGTTAAAATTGACTCCTTTTCCATAGTACATTTGTTGAAAGAAGTTACAAGTATGGTCTAAACTCATTTTAAAAGTTTTCAATATTTTATTGAACATTTTCATGAGTTAAAAAGAATAAAACTAATTTGCTAGCTATATCTGTTTGACATTTTCTATTCAATATTTAGTGAAGAAATTAACAATTTTTCATCATCATCAGCCTCTAGATGTCTACTGCTTAACGTAGGGCTCCCCTAATGGGCGCCACTCCTTCTAGTCCTGGGCCTTCCAAATCCAGCAATATCTCGCTGTCTTTTCAGGTCGTCAGGCAACCTAGTAGAAGGGCGACGAAATTAACAATCGTAGTAATAAAGTGCTAACAATTATAAATAGTTAGATTCTTAAACCCTTTAAGAATGACACATAATATTTCCATAAAATTGACATTTATTTACATCATAACAAAATAGCGAGTCATAAGAGGTAAAACGTGTGTATGATTGTAGGCTAAACAATATGACATCACCCGTATAATATGCATTTTGATTTTTGTATATATATTGTTATAATATTGGCGTTAGGAATAATACAGAAAACTTGCTGGAAATATTCATAAATATACGTAAACACTATGCAATTTCATAATTTCGTATTGACGCAATACATTATAGATTTGACATACATTTAATATCCGAAGCAATGTTTGTAGACATGAGATGTGATGGTTTTCGATTTAAGTGTCGCAGCAAATTGCATTAAGCCCTTCATTACATTTCTTAGAGGAAGGCTGATTAATTGTAAATTTTGGTAAAATATTTTTAATATCGTTTTACCTGTTCGCCAGTTATAAATATTTTGTTTTATTTCTACTAATAATTTACCAAAGAATTGCACAGTGTGTTCGTAGGTAGCGTGTTGATAGTGGAATATTTGGGATATCGGGTCAGTAAGTGACCTGACCTTGATCGTTGCGTGGGTTATCTTTCACAATATCACATATGTTACATTGTTGTTGATGGTCAATAATATGTTATCTAAAAAACACATAATCTACCAAACACATAAAATTAATATTTTGTGTATAAATCACATGTAGCTATTTTGTCATCTTTTACATATTTTATAATATAATCGATCACACGTGTAAAATTTACATAGTACATTATTATAATCATAAGTATACATTATTAATACATATAAGTATGTATTATTATTGTATACATAGTATACAATAGTATTATATACATAAATATAAAAAGCTTAGTTGTTTTCTCAATAGCCATATTTTAACCTCTTTCGGGAATCATCTATTCCTTCATCTATTTATTCATTCATTGATTTCTTTATTAAAAGCGATACGATCATATATACAAATATCTTTATTAGATATTAAAGATAGCTAGCTATATTTAATACTTAAATCGAATTTTCAACATGACAATAAAAAATGAATTCCTAAAACAAAGTATATTACTTAAAACTTCTAAATTGGTCTATTGGCTTCTATGATCCGATCACTTTAGACATATCTGTGATATTTAGCTGCAAGTTCACATTTTAAAACATTATTAAGCCTGGTATCTGGTCGCTTAGTGTAGGGCAGCAATCATGCCGCGCGCAGACGCGTCGTTGCAATTTCCAGTCGTTGCTACCGAGCGCGCGGCTCCAGACCGGTCCGTGGGGCAATTAAGTGACACAGTAAAAGTGCCTATTAACTATAATATTTTTACCTAGCGAAACGCGAAAGTAAATAAAGCTTAACTCTAATGCAAATGTACTATATACGTATTATATTTATTTATTAATATATTATTAACGTTCGAAATAATTTCATCGGTGTTTCGATTGAGATATTTTTGTTCATTAATTATTTTTGTGAACTTCGTTATATAATATTATTTTATAATCAGTATTATGATTGATTATAATTATAAGATTGATGGTAAACGAATTACAAACTCATTAGTATATCATTTTAATAGACATTTCTCGTCCAATAGTAATGGACATAAAGCAATCACCGAAATAATGATAATTGATAATTACCATTTGGGTATAGATAAGAACGTGGTTACAAATTTATAATATGAGATAAAGCAACGATAAAGATATGTGAAATGTAAATGTGCGAGATAAATAACACATAACAAAGAAACTGACACAAAATGTTACAGACCGCGAGCATGTGGAAGGACATCTTGCAATCTGTCAAATGTTCATTGATGTCGAATTAATTCCTCGTAACATGTTTTCTTTTCTGCCCTACAATGTGCGCGTCTTTAATATTGCATCGAGGCCAGTAAATAAAAGGCCTGCTCATTTTTTAACGTCGCTTGTAACATCTCCGGGATCAGATTATCGTTGAGTTGTCCAGAATGCTGGTGACAAAAAATTATTGTCTTCAAATGTCTTGTAATTCGCTAAGTTGTAACTGTTGGGCAGCACGAATACCTAGTGCTGTGGCTAGCGACAGGTGCAACTGGCCGTTTACGGCTTTGCCAACTTTTTCAACCATCCACAGACGGCATCTGAAATATTCTGTAATGCATTGAGCCAGAGTCCAAAATGACTGTATAAAAAGTGCTTGTAAAGATGCGCCTACTCGGTTCCCATGCGTTCGGCGCGTACAGTACCTACGTGGTTTTTTTCTCATTTTTTCTCGAACGGGTCTACAATGCGATTCTGGTTTAGCAACTCGCAATATCGATACTCGATAGTGCCGTCTTGATTTTATCGATTGTAACTGTTACATTACGTTCCTATGTATGTGTACAGACAAATATATTTATCCATAAAACTATTATACTTACGGATAAAGAGTTGCTTCGCCTGTAAAGGCTTAATTTGCCTATTAAATAGTCGTAAGAAATATTTATTACTTTGTAGGTAGATGTACTTTAAAATATTTTGCAAATTGTTTAAACACAATGCTTTCAAAATTTCAAAGATTCTTTAGTCAGAATATCTATATTACGATGTTTTGTTTTGATACTTATGTCTTTCATGTATTATATACTTACATCTAATTATTTAAAAACCATACACTTTAAATATTTAAGTCTTATATATAACTAATGAATAATAAAGTTTACATTAAGCACTAACATATTTTTATCTTATAAATTAAATTTAAAAAAATATTGTTCTTATACGCAAAATATCAGTATAGAGTTCACATCTATTTATTACGTGAATATCAAATTTGTTATTATAATCTTTTCATTTAATCTGCAAGCATACATGAGCGTAATGCTTCGCCGGCCGACTGCTCGTATATTCCATGTTTAATCTTCTGCGGGGGACCACATTACAACCTGAATGTCCAGTCCGACTATGAGCGACTATAACCGTAACGTTGCCATTATGGCAATTAATAATTTTATGCTACGTTGCTCCTTGACATCACCACGACGACGTACAGCCGTGCCGAAGACGCAATGAATACTTAAAAACGATATAAAGCGATTCGTGCTTGAGAAATGAAGCATTAATTTTAAAACCAGCCTGTTTCACGGAGCCCCTAAAGCCATTATAAAAAAATGTAAGTGCCCTCCGTGACTAGGACAGCTTCTTGTGACCTTGTCGGCGGCCATTTGCTTTTTTTCGCGCGCGTTCAATGTTGCCAGTATGACGGCGTGCGGTGCGTTCGCTTATATATTTTTTTCACTCATTTTTATAAGAGGCATCTCGTTATGCAACTTATCTTTCTTTTATTTTCAACGCGTATATAATTAACGAATTACTTTTCTAATTAGCGATACACAAATACATATTTCCGATGTTGCCTTGCAATCATCGCGCCTGATACGATAAGCCTGTAAGTAGGATTTAACTACCTACTTCAGATAATAAAATTATCTGCACCATAATTTACCAACTATTCCGCTTGTTACTTTTATGATTATGGACACAGTTGAGTTTTCTCTATAAAAGTAGCCATGTTTAGTTTTTCATATTTAATCTCAGTACTTAATATTTCCTGTAATTTTAATTTCAGTTTAATAGTCAAGCCCGTTAGCCACAGCATCAGCAAGAAAATGTATTTCAATTAATTTACCAAAAATATACTATAGGTGAATCAGTAACGAATTTTTGAGTCACTAATTTTGACTGATCCGAAATGATTGTGTAAGTGATTATCACTTATTATTATTTATTATTGTTTATTTATTATTATTAGCACATTTATAAATTATCATTATTTGTCGAAAGGCAGTTATGCTTTAAACGGCATAGTTTATTTTAACAGTACCATTTAAACAGAAATATTTCATTTCCAAGTCGAAATTTAATATTAGAGTAAGTATCAGCCTATACATTCCACAAACCTGTATTCGAAAAGATCAGTTAAGAACGCTTATGGAGTATAAGCAAAGATCCATCAGTACGACTAATTTAACTAAATACAGCACATTTTCACATAAAATGTTTTTAATGAAAGTCAACCACGATATATATTTAACATTTGTCATGAATACTAAGAAACACTATTTTGTACTGAGTAATATTCTAGAACTATTTGCTATCAATTTCAATGGACTGTTAATAAAGAACTACCAGCATCTATTTTTGCCGATTCGTGCAACCGGGAAATTTATTCAAGACAAAAATGAATAAACACTTGA
>DWFV01001229.1:0-11626 GCA_018246775.1 Parelbella machaon machaon
TAGCTAGGCTGCGCTATACCGCAATCAGTTGATCACTAGAATCTCGTCTGTTGTATACAAGAACACAACAGAGTACACGGCGATCAGGTGAGGTTGACTTGGTCTCCTAAGATGGAGCCGGGAACCCCTTACACCCCATCCGCGTAAAAAATCTTATTAGGTATTTCTATATGGATAGGTAAAAAAATAATATATATCGTATATTAATTGGTCAGAGATACCAACATTAACGCCAATATTGTGATATTAAATGAAAAACAATCAAAATACGGTTATTTCCTAAAAAACAAATATAATCGAAATTTATATTTCGAAGGTCATCTACTAGACAAGAATTAATAGACTTACAGAGATTAAAATCGTTCGCAAACAAAACAATGGCTACAAAGCTCCCTATCCCTGCCCACTCTCCTTAATTCAGGCTGAGCCACTTTGGCTCGCCATTAAAACCTGGTAAAGCCGTAGAGGCCATTAGGGTCGACAGCATAAAAAAAAAGGCCGGTCGTTTGAAACGTCGTAGCTGTTAGTTGTGATCCGATTGACTTTAAATTTGTACACAATACTCTCGATAATAAAAATCGCGATAAATTCAGAAAAAAATTAAGACCCTACCCCCCCTTTAATATTTTATAGCTTCACTAATTGTAGTGAACAATAAATAAAAAGCATAGACAATGAACTTTCTATATTCCAAGTTATGTTCGATGCGTGAAATAAAAAACAAGTTTCGGAAAAACCACGTCAATTTTATATTCAACGTATATTTTAATTACATTTAGTTCAATGGTACCAACATAAAACTTAATATTTAGTGACATATTAATAAACTTGCTGCACAAAATATATTTAATTGTAAGTTATAACAAGCAGAAATCAACATGTTATTTATTTAAGAATCTGCTTCCCACCCAGTGATGTAACTCCGCCTACTAATACCTGTAGTACAGACAGTAACTTAAATATCTAAAATACAAATCCTTAAAAATAAATGTAAAAACAAAAATTATAAAACTTTTCATGCAGTCAGTACCTCGCAATTACGTCATCGAAATGAGATGTCTTCCTAACTTCTACGTGTTATAAGCAATAAAACGATCCAGTTTTGTTGAATCGGACGCAATATTCAACATGCAATTTTCAACATAAGCTTTATAATAACAGTCCAACATTAAACAAAGACATATGAATACAACATGAAATGCAGTCCTTTTGATAATTAAATATCGTCCATGTTCAATTTAAACAGAATTATAGTCTTGGTGACAATCTTTTAGTCTGTTAAAAAAATCTGATAATCGATTTTTGCGCACCGTACAAAGAAGCCGCTGTGAAGTCATCGAGCAAGTCTCCAGTTATCGTACACGGGTTATACATACACACATGTGTAAATGCTATTCAACATTACAAACACTACAAAAATCAATAGTGGAAACATAACAAAGCTATATATTACCTAAATGTTTACAATTTCACTTTCATTTTTTCCGTACCTCGCCATGAACGTCATAAAATAAACTTACGCAGGCCAAATGTTAGTAGACACAAATGACGTAATACCAACGGGCCCGTATGAATGTCGAAGGTGTCATAAAGATAAACAATGTTTGTAAGCCACTGTTATTAATATTATACGTCACGGCAAGTCCCTTATAGGGTAAACAGAGAGCCAAATATCTGTATCCTTCTTATAAACCTGACGCACTTCATCACTCTCTTCATACACACGTAAGTCTACACCACTGATAGATCTTAAAATTAGACACATTATAAATGGCAACACTGTATATTCCAATGTATTTATATCGAAGATTATATAAGATTAGTCTTATATTATGGCAATACCTAATAAGAGCCTGTTGATAATTTTGAAGAATAATCAATGAATGAATCAATGTAATTCACGGATCATACTTCTCAAAATAGAAGAAACTCGTTTCCAGGAAAACAGAAACAATCCCACATTCTATTCTAGGTCGTGCTAGCCTACTTTGGATACCCATTAATGTTTACTTTAAATTCAATACATTAACATATGTTTTCAATACATTGATATTTATGCTTTAAAATATTACTTTATAAATATCTAAACATTACTAAATTGACACAATAAGACACAAAATAAACAGTTCAAAAACCTTAGTCACCTTAGAAAATGATTTAAAAACTAAACCTTAACTTAGCCTCGTGTGAAATATACTTCCAATATACTACAATATACTTCCAAACGTAACATTGCGCCTGTAATCTCCGAAGGGGTAAGCGTGCAGTACATTCCCACGTTTCACCAGTTACCTTTACGTCCCACAATAGAATAGGTGGTGAGCCTATTGCCATGCACCGGGCATAGATCAGCCTCCGAGCCACTAATAAAAATTTCCATTAGAAAATCCAAGTTTCGAGATTCGAACCCAGAACCACTCGATCAGCAGTCGCGCTTGCAGCCATTCGACAATCGAGGCAGTCATACTTTCTAAAAATTCTTATGTTTTCTATAATATTATATATAAACATTTGTAAAAAAAATGGCTAGTCTTACTGCTTATTCAATATTAGTATCAAAAACATTATAAAAAGTCCAAAAATACATGTCTTATAGTCAAACTACTTAACAACAGTCATCATCACCATCGTCATTATAAGCCTACTCCCGCCCACATCTGGACATAGGCCTCTCCAATAGCACGCCACTGAGCTCGATCTTCAGCTCTTCGCATCCAACCACTGCCAGCCACGTTGCGTGTATCGTCACTCCACCTCGTTTGAGGGCGTCCTACGCTACGTTTTCAAAGACGCGACAACAACAATACAACTATGTATAGATTAAAATATTGAAGTTCATTATGAACCGAAATTTGTCTAAAAACTGATACAGTCATGGTGTATTAAATTAAAAGGCATATTTAAGTTTTGAAATTTAAAAGATAATAGTCGTTCAACAGGTGAAAACATGTCACAACGACATGTATACTGTATATGCAAAATTTTAGTAAAGTCCTTCTGGAGATTTACATGTTATTTCACTTTAGCCAACAGTGTTTATGTACTTTAAAAAAATCCTCATACTTGTACAGTAGAGAACATCAATTCGTAAAATTAAGCCACTATAATAAAATTAAAACACTACAATTTCATTGTTACTAATAGACACCGCGCGTTGTGTCACGTGTGACATACTAGGTGTGGTGGGGTGAGGTGGGGCGAGGTGCGGCGAGGCGCGGCGCGTCGGCGAGGATGGCGGCGAGCAGCGGCTTGTCGCGCGCGGCGGCCGCCAGCTCGGCGCCGTCCCAGCGCAGCAGCAGGCGCGCCGCGCGGCCCGCGCCGCGCCGCCGCAGCGCGCCGCGCGTCTCCAGCAGCGCCAGCGCGCCGCCCACCTCGCCCGCCTCCAGCGCCGCGATGTTGCGGGACCGCGCCACCCTGCCAATGCACCGACTCATTACTTTCAATCCGCTTGTGAATGAAACATAACAATAACAAACTTGCCATTCAAAGTTCATTTATAAATCTTGCTAAATAACCCCTTGTCTCTCTTATAACTTTTACGTAATAAGCAAGCAGCAATATTAAAGAGATAATGATGCATTTTCGGGTAAGAAATTAGTCAAATCTGTTCCTTTTTTACTTAAACTACAATTAGATAACGCCTAATAATACTTATATGGAGTAACACTGATACTCAGATAAAAACTAAATGTAACCTTCTCTCACACTATCTAAAATATTAAGGCAGTTAATAATGTAAACTATTGTACCAGAATTCTCATCATAAATACACATTTCATACCAAAACAAAAAAGGAATAATTACGCAAACCACTAACTTTTTATATACGTCATAGAGCTTTCCCATAACAATCTCCTTATTTTTTCCCTTGTCCAACATCAAAATTATACTGCACAGTATTAATTTCTGCTGCAGGGGCATTTCCTCGTCTACTTCATTCTCTATTTTCTTGGAGCCTCCATAAACGTCGTTCAAAACTTCCAGAACTTGTTTTAGTTCCACGGTAACATTCGTATCGTTCATCATAGATTCGAGACAACGGTTCTCAGCGAATTTGCTACGTTTAGCGAGCTCTATCACTCTTTGTCCTATATCTAACGCCCGTCGCATATCTCCAGACACAGCAGCAATCTTCGCTGAAATCGTTATTGTAAATAAGTATCCTATCTCTAATTCTGTCTATCTTCGAAGAGAAGTCTCGTAAAAAATTGAGCAACAGAAAATTAAATTGGGCAAATAACTTTTTTGCTTATTTGTAAAAAAAGATTGTAATTTGAGAATAATGTAATTTTTTTGCCCAATGTAAAGTAATTACATATGATTGTTTTAAAGTGCAGACTAGTACAAATTACTGCACAACAATCAAATCAATCAAACATTAACATACCCGCTAACATTTGTAACGCGACAGGCGAAAATATATTTCCCTTGTCCCGATCAGCCAACACGTTTGTAAATATATCTATGATCTGCTGTTTAGTGTACGGAGCGAAGTGGAGTGTCGCGGGTCGGAGAGAACAACGGGCTTGTAAACGTGGCAGAGTTCTTTCAGTTAAGTCCAAAGCATTGGCCACTCCCACTAACACTATTCGGGAGTTCTCCAGACTTGGCCACTCAAATATTGTGTATAGTACTGACTGCTTTTTACTGTCCAACTGATCTATTTCGTCTAGAACTAAAAGGCTGCAATTATAATCAATTGTTAGATAAATATGTAGAAGTATGTGAAGCATGATTAATACATAACTAAGAGCAGGAAATATAAATATAAAATCGTACAAAATTAGAAGTAAGAAACATAATTAAATCTCACACAATGAGAAATAAGAAATATGTATAATTAAATCTTACATAATTAGAAGTAAGAAATACAATTAACTCTTATATAATTAGAAGTAAGAATTATAGCTAAATCTCACATAATGAGAAATAAGGAATAAAATTAAATCTTACATAATTAGAAGTAAGAATTATAGTTAATTCTTACATAATTAGAAGTAAGAAATATAATTAATCACTGCAACATTAGAATTAAGAAATATAATTAATTCAATTAGGAATAATAAAGACAAAACTTACATCATCTTATGAGTTTTATGTAAATATTTTTCAATGGCCCTGAGACACGTTTTTTCCGTTGTTCCATTTGTAGGTATTTTCAGTTCTTTGCAAATTCTACTATAAATGCTGGCTGCAGATTTCATCATTGTGCAGTTTATATATACTTGCGTGTAACCTTCCTTTATCTGAAATAGTACACATTTCATGGTATATTTGTAATTGTACTACATTAAATGTTTTAGTATCATCATAATTTTAAGCCCATATACTTCCAGATCTGTACAGAAGCTTCCCTCACATCGTCACAACTCACAATCCTGGATTATCGGCACAAAATAAATAATAGTTCATAATGCCAAAAATTACATACATAATTTTTTTTATCAAAAGTTATATGTAAGTTGTTTCGTATATGAAGGACTTATAGATGTTAGTTTTTCAGATATATGAACATACATACAGATGAACATATTATAATAACTGTTTATTAGTAATTCTTACTTTAGTATTCCCTAATATATATGACAGGCTGGCCGTCTTTCCAGTACCGGGTTGACCAGAAATATATAATGACGCTGATGTCTTCTTATCGACATGATCAGTTAAAAAGTTTTCTAGCCACTCTATCTCTTTCTCCCGGCTTGTTAATGGTTTTGCATGTTCGAAATTGCTAATTTTCGTATTACTGAAAAAAAAGGATAATTGAGTACATCAATGAGGCATAGAATAGTAAAAATATGTGTTGCATAAGTATTACTCTAAACTATGAACAAAAAAAAAATTTTTTTTTAAATGAAAAAGTCGACGTACATATAGCAGATATTAGCGAGAAAAAAATTATTATATGTAATGTAAAAGCTTTGACTGAGTTCTTCAAATTTTAAATTTCACGAATATTTATGTATATGTTGAAAAACTTTGTAAATAACTCGTATTATCACTTACTCTAATATTTCAGGTTCACCGTGTCTCAAGTTTTTATTTTTCCTAGGAACTTTTGCAGCTTGAATTGAATCTGAAATAGTAAATGAATAGATGTTAAGACATTTTATGTCATCATTATTTAATTATATTAATCAACATATTCATGTTTGTAATTCTCTGAAGCAGTAGGCAAAGGAGTGTAGTACTCTTCTGTTGTATTTTATTAATCTAATTACCTTCTTCACCAAAAGATTGCTTTCTTTCATTTGTCTTCATTATATTCAAAATATCTTCATTTTCAATATTAGATTTCTCCTTTTTTGAGTTTATATATGTCCTTTTGCGTGACTTAAAGGGAATAGTTGCTTGAATTTCAGCCATCTGGAAAAACAAGGGCGTGTTTATACACATTTTATTTCCAAATAAAAATAATAAATACAAAAAAATTATTACCTGCATAATTTCCATGTGTTATTTAATAGAAAAATCTAAAAACTAAAGATATAATAAACTATGTATATAACTAAATATATAACTATATATTAGCTGATGTTATAAGGAATTGACTACCAAATGAACGAAGTCACAGGAACACCTCGTAAGGATATAAATGTAGAAATTGTTTAAAGAAAATTTTAATTACAGCTCAAGTAACTTTCGGAAAATACAAATAGTTTGTGAAGATATTATAAATGTTATAAAACTTGCGACACATAACAAAATTCATAGTACTTCATATTTTAAAAAGGATTATAGTAATCACAAAGATGATTGGACTGAAAGCTGTACAGAAATAAAAAAAAATAACAAAATACTTTGTATAAAACTTTATTTGCATAATTTCTTATGTCTAACCACCATGGGAGAAATAAAAGCAAAAAGTTAATAACAATGGTTTTATGTATATAAATTAGTTAATTGATTACATAAAAATATGTAAATACAGATTATCCATAAATAATTAAAATGTGCCAAATTCACTTTCTATATGGTCATTTAGACTGAAAAAATTCATTCCAATTCACAGTGCATTATGCTTCGAAAGACTTACATATTTTATTATATAAACACAGCATTTGTATAAATGATCAACTCATCAAGATGTACGTTATAGCACATTTTTTATCAAATTATGCATTACAAATGAAATAAAAACATTTGTACAATGTCTTATGTTCTTAAATATACCATAGAATAATATGATTTGAATCATAATTAACTTTCTATTGTTTGTCTTTGTTAAAATCATTCTGCGCTTGATGAGAGATGTTCGACATATTTTTTAGTAAGTCATACTGTTGTTGCGCTTTTAACCATGGATTTTGGAAACGCATTCCGTGCAAATCCATTTGATGCCTTAACATTGCATGCTGAGCTGAAAGAATCTGGCTTTGTGTGAGGTAATCTGCAGGGCTCGCCATTGGTGGGTTTGGTTTCATCGAAGGGGGCATAGGTTGTCTTATTCCTGGCATCTTAGCCACTGGTATCATTGGCTTCATAGGTTTTGGTCCTGGTTTAGAAGGTCCCGGTGAAGCCATTGGTGAATCACTTTTAGGTGGATTCATATTAGATGCTTGTGTGCTGGTGATTTGATTAGATTGATTAATGTTGTGATCTGGCATCAAATTTACACCTTGTTTGTCCTCAGCAATCACTAATTTTGGAGATGAACTAGGTGAACGAGTCTGTGTTCTTGAAGTTTGAATAGAGTTTGAACTTTGAGCGACCATGGAATAGATTGATGCTGGGACTGTTGGATTTGTGTTGCCAGGCTTAAGAGGGATGTTGAGATTAACTTTATTTGGAGTTTCTTGTCTCATGGCAATCATTGGTGGACCATTACCCTTGTCCATTTTTGGTTGGGCCATTGCAGTGGCTATAGGTACTCTTAAAGGAGTACTGCCAGCACTCAAAGGTCTAGGAGTTAAATTTGAGAAAACATTAGCCTGTGACATTGCCAATGGAAGCAACTTATTGGGAATGTTTTGCTTTTTAGCCAAATTTGCTATAGTTTGCATGGTTTCGAAAGCTTTGGTCTGCTGTGGACCAAGTTGACTCTGTATATTATGAGGTGTAGACAAGTCCAGAGCCGCGCTCAACTTATGTTCTGCCAGGGGGATATTCATTGGTGGAGCTTTAGTATTAGCAATATTCAGTTTATTTGCAGCTGTGAATGCTTTAGGAGTAGCTGGAACTAGCTTTGGAACTTGAGCTTTATTTTTAGATAACTTTGCCTTTTTGTCAGATTGCATTGATTGTAGTTGTTGTTCAAAAGTTTGCTGAAAAGTAATAGGAGCAGGAAAGGTACCAGCTTGTTTGCTAAGTTTGGTATCTGCTATGGGTTTCAAATTAGGTACTGGTCCTTTTGTTGATGTCTCAGGGGGTTTATTTGGTGGTTTTAACTGGCTTGAATTGTTTTCAAGTTTATTTGGAGGATTGAACTTTAGATCACTTTCTGTTTTAGATTTTTTTGGATCTGTATCAGGCAATTTTAATATTTCAATGTAATTATGAACAGGAGGACTTGGGGCCTTGTGGGTAGATGCATTAGTTGCACAAGCGAGATTCTTATTTACCATAATCTTCTTTTGATCTATATTAGAAAGATCACAGGGACTTCTAGGTTCAGATTTCTGGTCAGTTAATGTAATTGACAAAGAAGGTGGTATATTTATTTTGCATGAATCAAATAAAGACTTGAGAGGATCACCAGAAGTTCCACTTGGAATAGGTGCAGATAGACTTGTTTTGACATGGCTCAAAAGCTTACTATGATCAATATTTGTATCATTATTTGCTAGCAGTTCCAGTCTTAATTTCCCAAGTGTTTGAGCTTTTGATGTTTGAGGCATTGGCACACTTGGTCGCAAATCTGGCATCTTTTTCACAACGGCTTTATTAACTTCTGCAGGCTTAGGATTTGATACTGGTATTTCCTGCTTTGGTATCTGGAGCTTAAGTGGTGACACTGTCTTTTGAGTCATAGATGGAGATGGTGCCACAGTCTCAATTGGTTTTGGTTTAGGTGTAGTAACAGTGCTAGCTCCAGGAGCAGGTCGTTTAGCAGCAGTACTCTCTACCACCTGTGGCTTTACACTTTGTACTAGTTTTATTTCCTTTGCTGGTGGAGGCATAGATGTAGATGTACTGTTTACTGATGATGATTGACTGTTTGCATTTGTAGTACTGTTATCTATTGGTTTAGTAGCTTCAGGTATTTCATTGACCTTCTCTATTGGTTTCTCAACATTATTACCTGTTTCAGTATCAGACATGTTTGAAAGTTTGTTTTTGTCTAACTCCACTTTTATTTTTTTCATTTCAGGCATACTTGTCGGGGCATTCTGTTTTCTTTTCAAATTATCATCACTTTTAGATAAATTATTCTGATTCTTTAGAGAACTATCTCCACTTGAAGTTGCAGTATCATCAAGATTGGATTTGCTTGGTGATGATTTGGTAGAACTATTTTTTGCTGTTAATTCAAATGAAATTAAAAATTGTGATTTTTCTACCTCATCATCACATTTTTTTGATTGCGACAGATTGATATTTTTTGAATTATTAGAATTCTCCAGAGTAACAGCATCTTCATTCTGTTGATTGTGTACATCTGATTTCTTCAAAGCGTCACTAGGTTTGCTCAGATTGCTTTCCTCAGGCATTGGGCTGTCTGTGCCAGAAGATGCCTCAGATCCATGATCATTTAAATTTGGTGTGGGGCTACTAGCATTAGTGTCTTCAGTAGATGCTGGGCTGGATTTTCTATCAGGGAAATGAGAACTCTTTCTGTTGATATCAAATAGCCTATTTCGAATAGCAACATAATCAATAATTTGATAAAAAAATCTCATTGGCTCATTTCTTTTCCAATTGTATATGTAAGCAATATCCATTAAAGTATAGTAGTCTGGTAAAGGTACTTTCTTATACAAGATATCTATAGCAAACTGGGTACTGTCAATATCAAACTTCATACTGAGAAATTTCTTAAGATGACTTATGTTTACTACAGCAGGACACTGAAGATACCTTCTTGAGCCAGCAGGCTGTGTCTGACACTCATTGCTGTCAGAAGACTTGCTAGATATGCTGTCACCATCAGTCACATCTGCATATTCAAGTGAAAAGGATATAACATCTTCAGGGCTAAAAATAATTCTTTCTGTGTCTTCACCTCTTTGCTCAGGAGTCGCCGTAGCTGCGGGCCCAGGTCTTGACGCGTAAAATTGTTGCCGACGTTCCATTTCTTTTTGAAACAGTCCCGGTACTAATTTATAGACGATGTCTTGCAACGCTTTATCCAATTTTATATTTGGTTTTGCGGAATTAATCATCATTTCGCAAACAGGACAGTAGCTTTTCACTTGCAAATGTTTAATAATACAACTTCTACAAAAAGAATGTAAACATTCGACGATAGTTGTAGCGTCTATGTAATAGCCTCTACATAACGGACATGTTATGTGTTCGTTAACTTCTCCTAACAATGTTCTTTGAGGGACAACTGCACCGTTTTGCTCAGCCATTTTCACGATTTTTTTGTCAGGCTGTTTATTAGAGGTAACCATTTTCACTATAGCATACCCAGCGTCATCAAATGCAACACACCTGAACTGTCAGCACGACACTAAATATTAGAAACATACATTAACATCGACACTTTTATTACATTTTCTGCGCCACAAAATATATATATAGAGTAATAAATATTAATAAGAAACATGGAATCAATACATAAAAACCGCGAAACATACGACTCGTAATAGCAGGATTAGACATTTACAATAATGTTACGTTGGTAACCCTGTCCTTGTCTGCCGATGTCGATCTGTCTAGGATGTTATGGCTAAAATACATAAGTTCAAAGTAATTTTTATGGCAGTAAGAATAACAGTAATTGATATTAGTGTATATATGAAGGTATTCAGCTTACCTTTACCTTTTAATTATTGATCCACACTCTCTTCACATGCGTGTTTTGTTCAACAAAGAACACCAGTAAGAACAGAATTTTCGCGCGCGAACAAGATTTTTTTTTAACCGTAGTGTCAAAAGTAAAATTGACAAAACCAATATTCTAATGTTGTCATAACTGGAAAACTTAGGTTTATACAGACACTATACTTATAATCGTCTCGACAAGATTTTAAAAGTATTACGTACAAAATACATTGCATTTGTTAAAATTACAGATAATTTTGTATTTCATTTTAAAATCAGTTACTATACCACTTCGTTTTAAAATACTCTAGAGATTGGTAATTACAAGAAAGCGGCTCATATAAATATTTTACAGATTTTATTCTGTGCTACGTACAAATTCTTAAAATGGTAATCATCTCAAGTACATTGATAAGTATAAAATTGGTTAAAATCGAAACAAAAGGTAACAAAAAATTTAATCAAATTATGAAAACAAGAAAAACGTAATGAAGATAAAATATAAGAATAAATTATTCGGTACCATATTGTTACAGTCTAATAAAATACTAATAGGATTAGAATTAAAAATAATCAGAAAGGAATTAAAAATAATCAGCTTGTATACTATTTAATAATAAATAATAATCGACCCATTGATCATTCCACTATTGGAATATGGGTCTCCTCTCATGTTGAGAGGGTGAAGGCCATAGTC
>DWFV01001230.1:0-11624 GCA_018246775.1 Parelbella machaon machaon
GTTTCATACGAATGATGGTAACAGAGTGTAACTGCCTCGTTGGTCGAGCGGTTGCAAGCGCTACTCCCGATCGAGAGCTCCTGGGTTCAAGTCCCGGGTCGGGTGCTATTGGATTTTTCTAATTTAGAATTTCTAGTAGTGGCTCGGAGTCCGGAATCGTGCCCGGTTTATGGCAATAGGCTCACCACCTATTCCATGGGACTTAAACGCAACTGGTGAAACGTGGGAATGTACTACACTCCCCTGCCTACCCCTTCGGGGATTACAGGCATGATGTTACGATAACAGATTATGATGATGATGATGCATGTATGAACGGTGATGATGCTTTTGCTGAATACTGAATATTATGAATGAACGATGATGACGATGCAGTAGCCTGCCGGACATTTGAAGACTACGTCCCATTTTTCATTTCCCATTTTAACATTTTTCTTACTTATATTCACAGACATGTCATAGAACTGATAGAACTTCTAATGTTGCAGGTCGTGTCACTGCGAACAGAATACTTAGCGCTAGACGTCCTAGAAACGGAAATGTTGCCATCTGACGTCATAAAGATCAAATTCTACCGGCCGCCGAATCTCAAATATTTATCGGGTAACATTATTTTTAAACATAAACTTAAACTTTTAAACCTAAACTATGCTTCCTTCCACTATATACCTTAGAAATATTGTTTAAAGGTCTGCCATTCTGCCTCGTTGGTTGAATGGTTGCAAGAGCGACAGCCGATCGGAAGGTCCTGGGTTCAAATCCCGGATACTATTGGATTTTTCTAATATTATTTCTATTTTCTATTAAAAACCTAAAGATATATATTTTTTATACCATTCCGCAGGCCAATGGGTACGTCTAGCATGTACAGCCTTCAAGAAAGAAGAGTTCCATTCCTTCACGCTAACATCAGCACCTCACGAGAACTTCCTCTCCTGCCATATCAAAGCGCAGGGTCCTTGGACTTGGAAGTTGAGGAACTACTTCGATCCATGCAACTATAACCCAGAAACTCAACCAAAGATCAGGTTTGTCACAAGCTTCTGTATTTTATATATACATACGTACATAGAGATAGAAGTCTTCGACATCAGTGTGTTTACTATAGAAAGTGAATGATTTTTGACATCTTCTATAGAAAGTGAGTTGATTTTGAAGCAAATCGTACTTAGTGAGGTCAAAGCATTTGCTGTTAAATATATGTACATAGTAATATTGTATTAAAATGAAACTGTTCGAATTTTGTCTGTGAAGATAGCACTAACATTGAACACGACATATATTAATTTACTTACCAATCTCATTTGCATCAACAAACTGAAATCAGCGTGTGAGTGTGAAGAGACTGTAGAAGAAATATGTCAGGTCTGTAAGAGAGAGACATGTGGTACTTGGTACTCCCTGCGTGCCCTGTAAGTCACTAGGCGTGACTATAATAATAATAAAATGTATAAACACTTTCTTATATTATATCCATATATTGTTATCTAATAAAAAGTAATAAAAACGCATTTTTAGTATTTTTCAACCCAACGCAATGGTTTATACGTAACATCACGCCTGTAATCCCTTAAGGGGTAGGTAGAAGAGTGTAGTACACTCCCACGATTCACCAGTTACGTTTAAGTCCCATGGAATAGGTGGTGAGCCTATTGGCGTACACCGGGCACGATTCCAGACACCGAGTCACTACTAGAAATTCTAAATTAGAAAAATCCAATAGCACCCGACCCGGTATTTGAACCCAGGACCGCCCGATCGGCAGTCGCGCTTGCAACCGCTCGACCAACGAGGCAGTCAAGAACAGAAAGAGGACTTAACTGAGAACTACGTAAATTAATAGAAGTCTTGGACTCAAGTATCACGACGCTTACTAATAGCGGAAGCATACCGCCGCCTCTGCCAAACTGCTAAACCCTGAACGGCACCTTTATCATTGAACAACATTTCAACCAGCTGTCGTACAAGCGCCCTTAATTATCGTCCGCGCAGTGTGATGCGCTAATTTTAATGAAAATTCCCAACCAGCTATAATTTTTGATGGACAACAGTATATTATAACATTTATCAAGTCTACCACACTCGAAGGGGGTGGCGTGTTTCAGAACGGGTATTATGTGCAGTAATTATATATTATGTATGTGTTTTCATACGTTTTCCATAATAATGTACTCGGGTGTATTATTCCGCGATAAATATACGCCTCGGCGTGGGCGATATTTATTACGCATTTTATGAGTGCAACAATGTCGAGCAATCTAATATTAAAAAAAAAACGTAACATCACCCAACATAACATCACGTAACATCTAATATCTTTTTAATAAATTCACGGTTTCTTTGTGTGATAAACTGTGTAAGACTTAAACATAAAAATGTAAATTCGTTTTTTTTAATGTTTGCATTTGTTACAGATGGCTTAAATATTTGTGTGTTACATGTCTGTAACACAAAGTTATTTAAGATAACTTGTAAGCTTCAACTGTCGTTGAAGTTAATAAGTTGTTTGAATCCATGTGAAATAGATATTAACATTCGGTTAAAACTGATCATAATGACTTATATTTGAATCTTCAAATACTTATGGCTAGAACAATATGAAGACCAGCAATTAGACTCTAATTGTTAGAACTAGGTTTGATCGCATATCATATGTTACCATTTTTAGATAAAGGAAACATTAAATTATCAAAATCAAACTCATTATTCCTCGTCAGTTCTTAAAGGATGAATTTCATGGACTAGGTACTTTTCACGTGCTCTCACCGTGGTGTCCCATCCCTGGATTGAAGCCAGTAGCTAAAACCAACTATTACAGTATTAGTGAAGTATTTATAAATTCCGTTTAAAAAGCAATGAATTCATAAACGTTTTTCTGAAACATAAATCAAGACACATTCATTCGAGTAGGTAGCTTTATAATTTCCGACACATCTGACAGCGGTGTAATCAAACGTGCGAGAGGGACGCACATAGTATTTACATATGAAAGAGAGAGGGTTAGCGCACCCGCCATTTTGATTTACGCTACCAATTGCGCAGGTGATGCCATCTATCTTGTTGATGAAGATTCAATAATACAAGGTAATAGTGGCGTTTGCGCTTAATGGTATAAGACATTTTTAAAAGAATTGTATTTAATAGGCATTTTGGGCCGCATATTATTTACAATTACTTTTATTAACTGCTTTTTTTAATTAGCAATTTTTAAGTACCCAATTTTAAGAACTCATTTTAAATACACATTCTTAGTGCCTATCTTGTATTCCTCTCTTTTAAAGTTGTAACCTTAATTCTAAATTCCTTACGTTCGAGATAGATTTTCTAAATTATAATTATAGCCCTCTTCGATTTGAATGGCAATGTATTTTGGATGTTGTTATCATTAAAAGTTTGATATTTTGCCCGCTACTATACATATAACGCTAAAGTAAATGAATATTTAATCACTTCTTAATACATTTTTAATATGCAATATTTTATACAATTAAATCATACATTTTTTCACACTGATATAAGCAGGTGTTAAAATTTTTCACTACTTATTTTCCGCGCTTAACCTTTTAGAACACATCTTTAAGTTTTAGAAAAGATATAGTTTTAAAGCATATCATATCAAAATATGAATTATTTAAAGACTCATCCATAATCGAAAATGCGTTCGGCTTTTCCATTTTAAATTAAGTCATAAATTTGTAGCCAATTACTTATACGAGGAGGTAACGAGATCGGATAATATGTTGAATAAATAATAATCTCCGAACCTACAATCGCCGCTGATTGAACTTTAAAAATAAAAACTTATAAATACTTACAATAAACGGCACAAAGGTAAACTCTTTGCAGCGAATTATAACAAAAATACATCCGCAGATGTGATGCGAAGTGAATTTTACATAAACGCGTAATTTGCTGACCGTAATAACACGTTTGTGTTCCCTCCCTTTCACACTTAGAGATATTATTTTGTGTCTCTCTCCCCCACCATCGCTCTCGCCGATATGTGCCCGGTTGGACCATAAGGGCCAATAATTATATTAATTTCTGATCCATGCTTATTATAAGTTGATTGTGAGTAGAACATTGTTTTCTGGACGGTACCTTTTTTATTTTGCTGACGACTGAATTAGATTGTTAGTAGAAATAAAGAACTACGTTATAATGACTTGAAGTGCTCACACGCGGTTTTTCAGATCTAAATATACATTTTTTTTTAATACGTAGTGTAAGGTCCATATTCCACGGGGATGAGCATTTAGGTCAGGATATATGTATGTATAAATCTTTATATTGTTTTTAACACTAGGCATGAGAGAGCTTTTTTTAGAAATAGCAACATCAAAATGATTATAGCATACCATATACTTGATGTCATAGATTCAGTTACAATGGCAATAGTATTTTGGAAGTCATCAATACATATCTGCCTGGTACGTAATCGAAGCAAGTACTATTAGCTCTCCAGGCAAGTGACCTGTATGCGGAACTTGACGTCACTTAAACTTAAATTTCTACGCAGGATATAATGGCATAATTCTGTACTTAATAATGACTGCCTCATTGGGCCAGTGGTTGCAAGCGCGACTACTAATCGAGAGGTTCTGGGTTCCATCATCAGGTCGGGTGCTAATGGAATTTTCTATTTTGAAATTTCTACTACTATAAATGGCTCGGAGTCTGGATTTGTGCCCGGTGCATGTCAATAAGCTTACCACCAGTTCCATAGAGGGGCGTAAAACATAAATGGCGAGATGTGTAAATGTACTACACTCCCCTGCCTAGGTCTTCGGGGATTATAGCCGTGATGTTACTTTTTATAACAAGGCCAGTTCGCGTCATCATTCGCGAGACAAGCACCCCTATAATCGAACCCTCAGTACCTGGCTTTATAAGGAATATGTAATTTCGCAGTTAATACCTAATAAGATATAATAATCAGCTGATGCAATAATGCCATTTGGAAATTAAATAAAATTATTGAAGCATTTGCAATGAATTTTAAATGTCTTTGGGAAATTATCGTGTTTATGGAACAAGTTGGAAGATATATTGTTCTTTTGTGATGTCTTACTTACAAGTAGTGTAGAACCTTGACTTGAAATTTAAAAGTGCTGGTAAGTGCATATGCAGGTGTGATGCAGGTTAGTTTGCTACAGGATGGGTAGGGTTGCAGGTGCCAGGTGGACCAACAATGAAAAATATGTTAGTAATACTTTCTACGCCATTGGTGGTAGCATACTCTTAGAACCATATTCAGTAGTACTAAGAAGTAAAGAAGATGGTAAAACCATATTAAAATAACTATATTATAGATTGAAAGTAATTAAGTAGATAAATACATCGAAAAGAGCACATTCGAACGTCAGTGTAAAAACCTATTAATCAACCTCGAGGCCAGAAAAGAAATAAGTTTAGACTATTTCCTGGCAACAGAAGAAAATTGTCGCCGTACCCGATCGAATTATTTACTGGATAATTACGGGATAGGATACTTTAACTTATCCGCAAAACTTTACCGCGGAACCGATTGAGCGAGAATCGCTGCTATTACCGAAACATAGAGTCCATGTCGACCGCACTTTTATTTTGGTTGTTTCGATCCGAGCCCCTATTATCGAATAAAAGAAATAAATGCTTATTCCGATATCATTGAAGAATTGATTGGGTTCTAGGTATTGATTTTTTAGCTCGCAGATTATACTACTTGGAAATGCGCAACTTGATTGTCGAGACCGTCTTGGGTTCCTTCGTGCATGTGTACTGGTAATATCTAGAGCACATTGTTTACAATATATATTATGTTCAAATTAGAATATTAGTTATTGCTGTTATATTGACTACCTCGATTATTGGATTTTTCTAACTTAGAATTTCTATGAATAGTTTGGAGTCACCGTCATCATTGATTGTGTGATTGTTAGTTTAAAATGCGTCAAAGTATGTTGTCTCAAAGTTCAAACGTAGATTTGCGTCGACATTGGCCAACGTGAACCAGTCGGTCCCAATGCGCGCAAAAACCGCGCACCGGCGTAGTGATGTCGCATCGTGCGGAATCCGCGCGCCTCAAAAACAAGGAATGCAACAATGGTCGGATACTATCCGATTCGTTTGTTCGGATCGATTTCGGCTGTAAACGCTCTTAACCACCGCCATTGTCATACAGATAAGAAACGCGCAGGTACCAGATAAGCCCATATATGATATTATGTTCTATGTTGTATCATGTTTTGTTTGTGTGATATGAAAAGAAAAGTACCCACACATGAAGATAATAGTAATAATAGTTAATATTTTAGCATGACGCCAGGGCCCTTACGAGGTAGGCAGGCACACCCTTGAAGGACAAACAGCACTGCTACTTCGCGGCAAAGGGAGCTGAACGATGGAATGCCATTCTAAATGTGCAATGCAAGCTCTGTTAGAAATGAATAATATAAATTAGGCTGGCCTCAAACGGAATAATGCACAGATGTCTCTCAGTCTGTCCGTCTGTCTATCTAGAGACGTCCGATATTCAAAGTTAACAAACTAAGCTCACTTTAAATAAATTATATTGTAGCGGCGCACGCGCTCGCCTGCGACTTATAAGGAGCTATTACTTACCTAAATGACCTTTGTATGAAGGATGTACGAATTTTTTTATAGTCGTTTAAATTTTTTTTATTTACCTGTAAGTAGCGTTCACCATCATCATCATCATCAGCCTCTGCATATCCACTGTTGGACATAGGCTGGATAGAGTTAAGTTTATTTATTTGCGCCCTGTCCTATTATTAGAAATATAGACAACAGTGTTTCATGTGGAGAGTATGATTTTAGCTTGCAGAATATTCAATGTATTTGTCCAACTTCAGTTTAGTTTGACTTGTGAAGTTTTGGCAATAGTTATCATGAAAATTTTAACATTTCACAGTTTTATATGGTGGAAGTGTAATGATGAATGTTATGTAATTCTTGCACGTGGATCGAAACATTGGTTTATATTAATGTTTATTGGGAATTCTCTTTCGTAAAAAGAGTTGCAATGGAGTAGGCAGTGTAGATAAGTGGGTACAACAGTCCATGGACATCTGCAATAGAACTCTAACAGTTCTTTAGAGGTTGGACTGTTAGAGATAGGTTGTCATCTGTAAATAAAAAGTGGTCCAGCAGCTGTTGAAATCGGCTATAATTCAATAAAAATTAAATTTGAAAGTTATTGTGTTTCATATGCTCTACAGTATATCTTTCTAAATGTATTTTCAATGTAACTTTTTCGCCTTAAACTATTATAAGTCTGTCATTAACAGTATGTTAAGAATGATTGTCTTATTTTAATTAATTTAATTAACACATAATAAAAAGTTGACTTGGTACTCTCCTCTAAACCTTAGTTATGTAAGTCTCACACTCTTCCGCCCATCGGGGATTACAGGCGTGATGTTACGATACGTAACACGAATGTGTTCTTACTAATTAGCAATAAAATCTTTTAAACAGTTAAATACAAAATATATAATTTTCAGCACATATAACTTAAAAATGCTTTATTTTTCTTTGAAAGTAACAAAATTAAGTAAAAGGTGGTTGCAAATAATCTCTCTTTCTTACACTAAAATCTAATAAAAAGGCGGTTGCAGCAACTCTCGCTGTATCCACCTGTCGCTGCGATGCAAATGCGTCGTCATTGAAGTTCGCTAACGACGATGTCCATCGGCATTATTAGCGGAGCAGCCCTCGTACTCCGCGGACCTGAGCGGCCTGTCTGGGCCGGACTCCCCGGTAAAACATGATCATTTACCTTCCAGGAAGACCAGAACTATGTTTACATAGATTAATTTGACAGTGTTCTGTCAACTAATTTTTGATGTTTGTTTGTGTGTATTTATAATTATATTTTTAAATGAATTTTAGGCTTTTCTTCAAATCTTGATACGCGTTTTTGACTTTACAAAAATAGGTGTGGAATATGAAAAGTGAGTTGAAACAATAATATAAGAATATGGCATTTAATACGATAGTAAATCCAAGTGTGAAGTTTTAAAAAATTTGCAAAACTCCAGATCTTCCATCAATCCCCCCCCTCCTCCGGGCCAGACTAGTTTCCAACTGGTGATAGGTTTGATAAAGAACTGGTTTTATCAATTTTGGACAGCTTAGCCATTTTGAATGCTTATTTTAAATTTCGCATTTGATCGAGATACTGAATTGAAATTATTAAGGAAACACATTAGCACTGCAAGATTAGAAATATATATTTGGCACTCGATGCTCTCTCCATACCTCATAAGAGACTTAGCGTAACGATGTAATCCGTTTTTATAGGTCTAGTGACGTATTGTTCTTATAAACATATCCCAATGCTTGCTCTACATTTTGACATGTGTTACATAAATCTAACTTTAAACTCTACAATGTTGAAGTTATTAAGCCATACCTGTGCATGAACGCAACTGGGTCGTAAGTTACCACACGCGTGGTGTCGGGTTTTGTTTTCAAAGTGTTCTTTCGCTTTCATATTGCACATTCTCGTGATATTTGTCATTATGTGATTGTGTGTGTGTTTGTGTGTATGCTGTGTGTGGGTATGCGTGTGTAGATCGGTTTGGTCGTAGTGTGGCAGGACACTAACTTGAAATTTAATTGAATTGAGACATTTTCTAATAGAAACACCTTATAAAATTTCTTCCGACCCGAAGATCGCAATCAGGACTTCTTATTCAGGAGTCGCGCTTGCAATCACTAGACTAAGGAGGAGTGAAAACGGACAAAGAGGTGCAAAGAGGAGAATAGCAAAGGAACCGGCAATAGTCCTAAGTGCGCGTTGTTATCCATAGGTATCTCCGGCCGACCTTGAACAAGATTTTAGGTCCAAGACTGTCAATGTTAGTATCAGAGTCAGCATTAAAGAGGAGAATGTGTCCAACAGCAGAACGATAACAGGGTTGTAAAAAAATCATAATGTTAATACAATAATCGCCGGTGTAGGGATAAACATGCAACTAAACGAAATAATTCGTATATATCCAAAAATATATAACATGAGCAGACAGAGAACATGTGCTCAACACACAAATATTTGCCTCGGGTGGGAAAAGAACCCATGAACTCCGACTCATGAATCAGTTTCACTAGCTACACAATCGACGGATCGTGTGAGTTTTATACAAATAATACTAAATGATGTTTTCGTCCCCATTTCGTTCAAAACATAAAAACAATAAATATGTAGTTAGAAATTACACGCTCGAGTGTATACACCGAGTGTCAAGTGTCGCAATATCCGTCATTAAGTGTCGTAAGTGTCTGCAGTTAGCGCGGCGATGGTCAAGTGAAAGAAATGCTTTAGTTACGAGGTTGGTGTAGTTCGCGGTAATGTCAATGCATTAGCTACCACCAAGCAAGGTGAAACAAATAAATGACGTTTAAATTATATATTGTTATTACTTTTTTAGAAATTATTTTCATTTTGCTGTTTTAAATTGGATTTGACGATAAAATTTGTTATGACTTTTTTTGCACTCTATATGATTATCCTTTATCCCATTTGAGTATATAGAATTTTAGTATATAGCATATAGCATTTCAGTATATTACACGACGTATGTAGGCTTCTTAGTATAAAATCTAATAATCATCGTCTTGAATAAAGATGACTTATTACAATTGTGATGTTAATAATATCAGTGATATATTATTAACATTTACACAATTATAAAAATAAAGTGACATTTCCTCCCATTCACGATTTTAAACTTTACAATATTACTGTCAAGCGAATTTTAATACTAAAACTGACATCGGCGCAACTGCCGCTATTTAAAAAGAGTGTCATAAACAGCGTCAGCAACGCGAACGAGATCCTTGTTTAGGCCGACGACCGTGGTTTTCACACTGTCTCCACTGACTCACACAGCCGGACAAAGACGTTTTGTATATATGTAAATTTCCATTATGCCCCCACTTTACATGCAGATTGGACACGTAAAGACCCGTCGATTGGAACTTTCAAACTGTCGAACCAACAAAGGGGACGGTTCAAAAACTGTTATTAATACTGACGATCATCGCCGTATGTTTCAATACTTTGACATGTGACAGCTTTTTATGAATGTTTCACTTGCTTTATATGTAATGTAAGGAGGATTGCGCACTATCTTTTCTCAATCTCTTTCCCAAACGCATAAATCGTGGTCTGCATTATCGTCATGCCGAGTCCTTTACGGGGTAGGCACAGAGCGCCGATTAGAAAATATCTGTAAACAGACCCAACATGTTTGTTCTATTTTTATCGTTTTCTTTATATACGCACGGTTTCGGATACTTCTGACTGTCCCATTAGCGATGGTCTGTCCCATTTGGTCAGGGAAGGGGTAAGTCTTGATCTTCAGTGCCTGCATCAATGTGTATGCAGTCAAATGGAGCAGGGGAAAATTCATAATTCCTTTAGATGCTTCATACTTAATCTCTGAAAGTAATAGTTATTTTAATGCTTCGGTACATTTAAATTTCTTAAAGTATAGATCGTCATTAAAATGTTTTTTTACAAAACAAGAATGCTGATCACAGGTTTTTATGCATAGGTACTTAAACTTTATGCCTATTGGTTAACTCGACCAATGAGAACCAATAAATCTATAAAACATTTGTTTTTGTGAATCGAATACAGCTACATTAACTGTAGTAACCATTTATATTAATACGGACTCAAACAGCCTCTATCAGGCTAGTGCGCGCTGAGTATTCTGGGTAAAGCCTCCCTCCAAGAAAATGGCGATTTTTGTATTAATAAGGTAACATCGGTAACAGTAAGAAAAATAAACATTTTACTATCTTGTCATGAAATTGTGACAATGTTTACAATGTAAGAATGTATAATATTAGTAAAATTATTAATAAAAAATATAAATACTGAAAATTATACTGTTAGATATCCTGTGTACGAAGTCACCTTGTCGGACAATGCGCAACCTTCGTCATTGTTACTCGGTCAAAGGTAATACTTTAAAATATGCCCGCTAATAAAAAGCGAGTTTAAATGCGGTGAAAATGCACACATAATCCGCTTAGTTTTGCAATATTTATGTTGGCAAGAGAAATCATGGAGTAACTGAGGTCATTATTTGGGTACATTAAACACGGCGATATTCTACTTTTAAAGTAATGCGTATTTTACGGACGCTTTCATTAAAAGTATTTAGAAATTATGTAAAAAAAATATATAATGGTCTTGTGGTATAAAAATGCTTTCTATCTACCCCGTAAGTATCGTAGCGTGATGATATAATGACAATGGATTAAATTGTATTTAGGGTTGTTTTTTTTTTTTTTTTTTTTATTTCATTTATGTACACACAGTAAAAAAAAAACAAACAAATTAATTGGTAATCAAAGTTTATAAATGAAAATCGAAGAATATGGCAGTTGAACTAGTAGATAATTGCAAAGATATCACAATACTTACTCATATGCAAATATAATATGACACTATTACGACAGGAGTCTTAGAGTATGGTCACATCTGTGTTCTAGTATATGAAGGCTTTAGTCTTAGATAAAACTATAAAACTGGCAGTGGTTGGATGCGAAGAGCTGAAGATCGAGCTCAGTGGCGTGCCATTGGAGAAGCCTATGTCCAGCAGTGG
>DWFV01001231.1:0-11623 GCA_018246775.1 Parelbella machaon machaon
ATTGACGCAGGTCGGCAGGAGGTAATCTCCTGTTGGAAGCCGCAGATCCAATCTCTCGTGAATGAGAGTCATGAGCGCCATCCGCTCGTAAAGATCACAGATATCGGTTACAATAAACTGTTCAGCTGTACGACGTGTGAGATAAAGTTCTTGAAGTCAGTAGGTACTTATGTCGCGTGGGTTAATATGGAAGTGTCATTATTGAAAATTGCCAGTTCGTTATCAATTTCATAACTTTATTATATACCATTCAAAGTACTTTAAGGTTTTTCCTGTTCATTGCCACTTAAAACTTTTTTGCATTTTTGATAATTTTAAAGATTTTCATCCTACTGTTAATCTGAATTCTCCTCCTAAAAATGAGGTTAAGGGTTAAGGCAATCTTCCCACGCTTTAGAGGACATTAGAGGACTTTAATTGTAGAGGACTTTAAGGTCTGCAGGTTTTCTAACGATGTTTTCCTTTGCCGTTACATCAAGTGACATGTAATCTTAAAACATACATTTTTGCAAAAAAGACGCGCCAGCCTATGAACCCAGGACGTCCGGATTGGAAGACTGAATTCTAAAACTATCATGGTTTTCCATGAATATCCTAGTATCTAAAATTTCTAGACTCAGCTTTTGAACAATTTACTAACAGCGATATGTGTGGAATTAGAACATTCTGCCAAGCCGGAACCGTTTGATGTAACAATATAATTATATCCGTTAAGCGAATATTAAAGAATAATTTTGAAAGTAAGTCAGCTAATATATACAATGAATTAAAATGCACTAATTACGTAAAATATCTAACATTCTAATTTTATATATTATCAGTAAATTAACATTATTAAATAAAACATTTAGCATTACCCAGAAGTATTTAAAAATCGAAAGTATTTAAAGATCTAAAACAATTTTGGTATGGCATCCAACGAAATTTTAAAATCTCAATAAAAATATATTTAATGGTGAAATATTTAAAATCTGTATAAACCTCTGATACATTTTTGGTGATATTTCATAATTATTTGCAGGAAAAACTCACGACTGATATAATAAAACATGTACGGAAAACGTATCATTACTCCCTCACGGCGCGGTGACATCCGAGAGCGAGCGAGAGGACACAGTGTACAAGCAAACGGTAAAACAGTTGAAAATAAACATTAGAAACATTAACATATACTATGCCATAGACCACACTTTTGCTTTCCATCCGGCAAGGCTGTGGCCAATAGCTGGCTGAATCAAGAAAAAAAATTAGAAACAACACATATAATAACAGTTTGTCTTCCTGCCTATGCAAATCATTATTCAGTTAACAAAACACGGCAGTAGTAATGGCGTCATACTTTAAAAATTCAAAGTAAAAATATTCATATCCTGTGCCTATACTATGGATGTTATGAGTATATGAGAAACTGAATACTATAAAGAAACATCTTGGTTTTATCAACAATATAGAAAGTGTAAAAAGTAGCGTAAATAAATATGACGCAACGTAAATATGATGTAACGAATTTCTATTGTCTGTGTTGCATTCATTTACGTATTGCATTTGATATTAAAATCATGGTTATTGCAAAGAATCTCGCAGATTTGTACGGACAAATTCTTCGCATACTGCTTTTAATACTCTACACAGTGAACGCAGCATCGAAACATTGTAATCTTCTGTTATGTTTATGGGGCTCATTAGCATAGCGTGCATGGCGCCCCCAGTTCCACCCCGCGCCCCAACGACCCCCTACACTTATATGCCTCCACAATAGCTTTATTTTATGATCCATGATTATGACAGCTTTCTAAATTCGAATTTGTGATAACATCTACCGTCAAATGACTTTTGCGTCACGGTAATGACACAGATGGAAGGCGGAAGATGTTTTGACTTTTTGAACGGTGTCTTAAACGTGGAATATGTTAGGTGAACGGATATCACACTTTTAACATCAGAAGTTAATGCTCAGAAGCATAGAAATGCTCATCATAAACATTTATTACTTTAAGATTTTTATTCTAAGTACCGAAATGTTACTACGATTTGTTCACGGATTGGTTTACTGACTCTTGTCTCATTGTGGTGTTTATAACAAATCCCTGTTGAAATTGGCTACGTCTGAACATGGTAATAAAATGAACCAGTAAAACACTCTTCTATCATTTAATAGTAAATATATTTTACCTTTATACGAGCTTGTTCACATTACTAATAACGAACTTTAATTGCACTTCCTTTGTAGAAATGTAACCGTTTATCAGCCGAGCGAGCGCGCCCTATTGGTTTCCAATACTATTTGTAATATACGCAAATGTTGGATCAGAATGATATTAGTTTGGTGAGGCGCGACCAATCGCAGTCTGTACCTGGCAAACTATTTAGTGCCAGCAATGATTTATTCGGTAATTGAGTACTTGCGTCGCTTACTAATATGTATGTATAACCCAAATAATACTTATTTTATTATTTAATAATTTGGTTTTTTTTTTCTTTTTATGAACTATAATTTACTAATAAAACAAAATTAATAACCTTATTAATGTCAGACATTTTGAAAATATTTATCAATTTATCCTTTATCGTTAGTAACAAAGGGCGGACTTCATGCCAAGTGGCATTTTCTACCAGTCAACTCAGGTGATGATGAGAAGTTGCTAAAACTAAACATTCATAGTAAATATTAATAATAATAATAAAGAAATTATATTTGGTTTTATAATATATATACATAGTGGTAGTGGACATAGTGGTGTTGACTTACACGTTGCTTTGCAGTAGTTTAGTTTGCAGGTTCGAATCTCAACTATGCGAACATTGAAATAAAATTATTTTAGAGTTTGCTATCGTCATAAGTTATCGTCATAATTTACTAAATTCTATCCCAACTAACAGTATGTATGGTTTCCTTATTTCCACGTAGTATTAAAAGGTCATAATTCTAGACGAATACATAAGCAAATGAAAAGTGTTAGAAAGGGCAATTTTATATGTCGCAAATACATTTAGAACCTTGAACGAGTCGACTTTATAAATATTATATGTAACATTAACGCGGCCAAACGTTATAGCACGATCAAAACAAACCACATACAAATATGTAATTAAATGCCACTAGCTGTGACGGTCACGAATAATGTCGTGAGGCAACTTGCACACCTTAGAGTTAGTTCTCCACAATGTTCTCTAGCGTGTAAAGTCTATCAACTAAGATTTTCTCAGCATGGCCCAATGTGCCCTTATCGTTTCTCTCATTCTATCAGCAAATCTATAACCGTTCCAGTAGTGTAACGATGAAAAAGTTTATTTAATACTTAATTATAAAATCAAATATACAATTATATTTACTTATATAATATGTTAATATTGAATTTTACTGTTCCGCTCTTGGTTTTTTCTTGTCATTTAAAAATAGTCTACTTTTTATATTAAAATCTGCAAACACGCATAAGGGCAGACTGCGGATAAATCGTCACCGTCGTCTCCGAACATTGATGAAACTCGGGTAGCCAATGCGTTGCAGGCTTTCAAGGAGAGTTATCTTTGCGCTATTGTTAAAGATATAATATATAATGTGTATACAATTTAGTACCAGTTTAAAGGTGATCCTGACCTGCACTTTGCTGTCATGTCAGGCCAAGATTTATTACTTTTTATATTTTATGTTATCAAAATTCCTAGCAAGTCTAATAGATAAGAAAATAGTATACAAATTGTGCTAAGCTAACTAATTACCAATATCAATAGCCCCAAAGTGTATATTTATTTATTTATTTAGTTGCACCAACAAAGTGTACACTGTTACAATAATATATAATACAGAAGCACCAACATTAGGTGAGTGCCACCTCAATTACAGGTGCAAGCGTCATGATCATATTTCATTATAACTATACTTATAATTATAGTGGAGAGATATCTACAGTTATCTCCTGCAGAGATGTGACCAAACGATGAAGAAACTTGTCACAGAAGCTCATAATCTCCGTGCGATCAGTGTTGCCGAAATGTTGTCTTACTGGCTCGCGAAATATTCCAACGTTTGCTCGCTTGACATGCCAAACTGGTTTTTAAGTAGAAAGTTAATATATTTTAATTTCTACTCCAATTACCGCTGATTCCATTTCCGAGAGGATATTTTAATGAAGATTTTGACATATTGAACATCATTAACTGCGGCCCTAAAATATAACGATGTATGTGCATTGACCTCATTCTGTACCGTTGTGTGCGTTAAAGGAACCAAAGGGTTTACGTAATATTTGATAAGTACAATAAAACCGCTAGCATGGTGAGGTAATTGAAAATAAACACGTAGATATTTGCCAACACGGAGTATACTGCACGTAACAGTAATTTGTGGTGAGCTAAGTAAACGCTGCATCTTTGCAATCCCAGCTAAACTGCGGGAAGTAATGAGAGGCGACCTATCGCCCAGTCAGCTGTTGCCGCGTGAGCTAAGAATGAGCGCGCGCTAAACTTCGTACAGACTTAATACCAAGAATTTTTCTTTTAATGGTAGGCAGACGCTAAGCATTTTCACTTGCTACGGTCTACCCATACATTTTTGGCTACTTTTACATTGATTAAAGTGGTTATAAACGCTCGTCCGTTGAAGGAACTTTTGACATACATAAAATTACCGAATGCAATGAAATTCTGCGAGTATTTATAATCGGTTTCAACTAGAAAGTTAAGTTACTTTTGAATCCCATAGACGGCACTGTTATTAAAATCAATCATGTTTATCATGCAATGTTTTTATTTAGCTTTTTGTACTCGTAATGATTGTTTATGAATACGATATTTTCTATTACGTAGCGAAACAATCTGATAGGCGCGGATAAAGCGTAAACTCAGTGAATGTTAAGTGAGAGGCATCTTAGCGTCGGTTATAACACTTCGGTAATACGTAAATGGCGGAACGTATTCAGGAATGTTTTATAATTTTTTCTTATTTATTTATTTGTTTGTGTAGTTATTTTTTAGTTTTAATATTGGTGTATACTTTTAAAAACAAGATGAAATTATGGGTCGTACTACCATACATTTGCAAAAAAAAATCTTACATTTCGTCCTTGTATACTGTCCCAATACATCGCTTAGCTACGACGCCGGCCAACACTTTGATCTAGGAGTCTAGGAAGCTGAGAGAGTACGCAGATGGGCAGGCATGAATGTTCTATTAAAAAAATTGTTCTAGTCCCTTCTCATAAGCTTATCCTCTCATTATGAGGAAACATCCCGAGTTCAACAGTAGAACAATGAAGAGACAATGGGGATTATAAAGAGCTTCATATGTTGATACGAAAGTCATTATCAGCTATGTAATTTCTTTATAGGACTATTTTGATTATCAACGCAGTATTATAAAACATCTCCAAGTAATCAATCACGCGTTCTTGTATTAAAGTAATCACATATCTATATATTTAAAAAAAAAAAAAATTTGCACCAACCTGGAGCTCCTCCATCGTAAGAGAAGTTTGGTATTAGCAGGGTTTGAGCGTCCACCACGACTATGGGATCGGAAGACACAGCGTGTGCCCCGTGCAACGCGCCCACCTTCGCAGGTTTCGGGTAGTCCAGGGAACGTGGAATGTTTACTGATCCGAAGTTTATCTGTGGAGAAAAGTATGAAATGATGAGATTGGAAATCGGAAATGTATACCACTGTGGTACATTTAAACTCGAACCTCAAACGAAGATTTCAATAGTACCTATACGCTTCTATGATGGATGGTAGGAATTGAGCTAGATATCATTTCACTGCTAAAAATAGAATAACATTTTAAATTAGATACGCATTCAAGACAATTCTTTCTTTACGCACTTATATTAATACCTAATAGACTGACGTAGTGAAGGTGCTCCTGTAAATAACAGCTAGGTAGTGGCTTGAGGCAAATAGAAAAGGCTGTCGCTGACTTAAACGGAAGCTGGATACATGTCGAGCAGACGTATTAGAAAATTGTTCAGATATTCTGTTAGTTTTAACGGCTCTCCGCCGCAATGCCAGCAGCGCGGGTACAACAAGCACAAATATTTTTTTTACAGGCGCAGTACATATCGTCACACCAGGTCCTTTACGAGATAGGCAGAGAGCACGGAGTTCCAAACATCTCTATCCTAACAGACCTATCTCGCTCTCTTCATATATAAACGCCAGTTTCGAAGACTTCCAACTCCCCTCTCACTCCGAACTTGACCAAATCTTAATTTTTTAAATTCTATATTTGTATTCAAAGTAATAAAGTTTCCACTTCGTTACCCAATTATTAAGTCCTTTTTGGATGGCTAATGTATGCTAGAGCAGCGGAAACAGCGCCAACGAATTAATTACCCCGAATAACGTTATCCCGTGGGAAGCGCTGAGTGCGCTGCACTGCGCTGCGGGCAATTGGCTTGTGTTAGCGAAGTAGTTCGGGTTCATTAAATTGTGGCTTAAGTTGTGCAACTTACATCATGTTATGTTAAATAGTTCAATATTAATTTTATATCATACATGTAGATATAGACGCTTCGGTAACATTAAAGAACTTTCAAGACAACAGTGAATAGACACTTTCTAAGCAAGCGTGTTTCTTTCTAGTGAGTCTTCACTGGGGTTATTTGCAAATGGACAGTATTAGTACTAGTAAGGGTACCGGTAATAAATTCCAAACGGGATTGTCAGTATTAGTTAGTTTTTAATAACATAGTTACAATAACAAAACCAGCGTGCGTGCATGGAAAGATTAATGAATGAAGAAGAACCAAGTAAGATTACATACACCATATATCACGCGATCCTGGCTCAGTACCTTTCAATAGTACAGCTAGATCAGTAGTCATACTACTTCAATATCACTTACAGAAACGTGAAGTTGAAATTTCACAGCAGAATCTTACACGCATGAGTTCACACATGGACGTTAACATTGTTATTGTGACAAAGTAACACATAACAAGCCGCCCATTTTGTTTACTTTCAACTCCACATAAACATGTTTGTTTGTATTGTAGAGGATTTGGTACATTAATATGTATTAGATATGCCGTAACAAAATCGGCAGCCATTTGTGATGTTCGGTTATTGTGATAAAAGAACAAAGTAAAACTTATTATATTTATTCAATTCTTACTAAATCTCCGTGTATAGGTATTGTTTTTTTTTCTTCCGCATACATATGGTTTTATTATTTTATATTTCAGAAAAGGAGTTCTGTAGTCACTGTAGGGCATAGAAATATGGAATCAGATAGATAAATTACTTACACGATAAATTCTAAAACCATTAGTAAATAACTTTATATCTTACGAAGATAAATTACAATAAACGAAAAAGTGTGTATTAGGGCGTTCATACAACCAAATCTAATTATCTGCCAAGGATATCGCGGCAATATTTCTTATATTGTGAAGTATCTTTCAAGACGTAAGTCGCCCTATCACCTTTCGTATCTCTGTCTTTTTCACTCATATGCATAAAAGAAAATTAGAAATATAATATATGGACTACATGCAATGTCAATAACATTTTGCACCAACGCGGCAACGCTTTAAGGCCCGACAGCGAGTGACGTCAGAGTAAAAATTGCCGTGGAATAACGGCGCCTTCATCTTTATTAACATTTTAGGTTACATTTTATAATTAAAAAAATCTATTAATAAAAGCTACATAATTTCAGTTCGTTCCGTTCCGATCGTCTTAGCAATTGAACTGTGAACTGAACAAACAACTGATAAAGTTCAAAAGAGTTCGTTCGCAAAGTCGTATTTTTAAATTTGGAAATTTCCGTGTACGAGGATCGCGAACGTTTAAGACATAATAATAAGTTAATAACAAGGACATGTTTACGGCGTTCCGAACAGGACTCCAGACCGCTCTCCCGCTTCTTTTGTTTACGTTACAGCTGTCCTGTTCAGGCCTGTCCGTGCAGAGGAGTAATCTGTTTATCTGTCACATTCTTTTGCAAATACACAACGAAGTCTTTGCGTACGCTTTCAAATTAGTTTTGCCATTGTTCTACTATTCTTCGTTTTTGTTATTTGCCTTAAGTAAATAATGATAATATTTGTTGATATAACCTATGTACGCGATATGGTGCTGTAATAGAAAGGAATTCTAGAATGTTCGCCTTGCATTATACATCTTACGTTATGCACCTAAGGATAGTTTACCAAATCCGTCGAATTTTCCATAATGTTTATTATATCATTACGCCTGGTCCCTTTCGAGGTAGGCAGAGAGTGCAAAGTGCCATATATCTTAATCCGTTCAGACCTGGCATACATTCATCACTCTCTTCATACATGTTACGACGACAGTATCAATCCCCTTCGGAGTATTAAAGTGCTTGATGTGATATCCATATCATTTTAAAGACACAGTACGAAGCAATACTAACAGACGAACACGCCTGAGCACCGAATTTGTCGTTACTTACAATGTTTGAAAGCAATATAAACGAGATACCTAAAAATTGCTTATAACGATCTAAACTCACCGCGTACTCATCGCACCAGATGGAGAACCAGTTGACGTCCTTCAAGCTCTTGCCGTCGGGGAGCGACAGCGTGATGCCCTCGCCGCGGTACCGGCGCAGCGGGCCCGCGCCGCCGCGCTCGTCGCGCAGCCGGACCGCGCCCGCCGCGCTCGGCGACTTCGACGTGCCCACGTAGAAATATGCCGCTGCACAACAAATTTGTATTTTAATAAACTTACCAACTGTTAACCCATATTGGCCTAAAATGCAAACCGTGGCCTAACCCTCCTCATTCCGATAGAAGTAAGTGGCCAGCAGTGGAACAATGGGTTGATGATAATGATAACATTAGCAAAATATGTAACCATTACAAAATGAGACATTTGACTCGTTTTAATCTATAAATGTATGAACTAGGAGTGGCAGGCACCGACACCAAGCATGTAACGTAGAATACAGAACGACCAATATACTCTACAACTGTGATAAAATTTAATAGTTTTTGATCAAAACCCCACGCAATAGCTGCTCCTCAGCAGCAAATATAAGTGACAGTCGATTTTATTGTCACAGTGGTTACTACCTACAGCGTGTATAGAGATAAAATATATTTGGAAGAGAAATGAATAGAAACAGCCCTCCTGACTGAGACTCTTCCTCCTGTCTTGTGTATAGCAATAGGCTCACATCCTACCCAATGGTGGGACGTATGACATAACTAGTGAATCCTGGGAGAGTACTGCACTCCTTTGTCTATCACTTCGCGGGACCACAAGCGTGATGTTATGCTAGAGCTGACATTAATAAGCAATAAGAGCAAAGCGCCCTCAGTTGGAAAGTTCTCCACTCCACGCTCCCATCGGGGATTTGCAAGCCAAATGCCAGAGCGAGCGGAACTGTCTGTGATGTAAAGGAGCACCAACATATCAAACGGCGCGCGAGGAATCTATTACCACTTACAATTAGTTATGTGCTGTGAAAATGTAGCCGTTAAGGGCTTGCGTTGTTGACTTTGGCTTTGTAACGTACTAAATACGGCAGGATTGTTGACTTAGTCCCTAGTACTGAATATGTAACTTTTTAAAACCTTACGCTTGACTAGGACTATTCTTTTCTAAGACGCTTTCTAGGATTCTTCAAAGGAGGGGTCATAGCTTGGGGGGGTTCATAGGAGTATTCACATTGAAATTTCCCAGTTCCAAGTCATGTAACAATCAATTTAGAAAAATAATTATAATTCAGCGTGGTAACGCTGCCAGTGTTTTGGGAACCATACCTCACAACTACAATTTAGATGAACGTTGTTTTATGAATTATAATTATTTTTTTATTTCAAAATGTTTATAAATCACTGTAAATACTGTACTTGTAATATTTGTTGTATAATACATATATTAAGGTTCTTCGAATAAAAAATTTAGAAAAATTGTTTAAAGTTAGTCACAGTTTGAATATTCTAATTGAACTGTTTTTCCAAAACAACATTTGTTATTCTGATAACTCAGTCAAATCCCATTAAAAATTTACTCCATCAAAATAATGGTACGTTTTAAAGCAGTTGAACTGCCACGACAGTTGATGTGAAGTTCTAGATAATGTAGTCTTCTGCAGTGTACCGGGCGCTGGCAAGTTGCCACGTCCCTCGCGTATCTGAATGTAAGTCGAATAGAAGTATGTACTACACCCGAAAATAACATAGATTCGAACTTTGCATTTTATCATGGAAATATCCTAGATATTACGAATGGTACGAATTAATAAAATGCATTGTTGTACATCCTTTTCTAACTTCGTTCTCTTTATCTAAGCTTGTAAAAAGAAATAGCACTTGGAACGTAGTCGCCATCAGATATAAACATGGGCAACGCTTGTGTCAACGCTTAAATCCGTTCTCGCCTGTCCTGAAATTAACCTGAGGAACGTGCGACCGGTCTCGTGGAAAGTCATTGAGCAATATCACATCAAAGTAAAATTAAAACAGAATAGAAGTATACTTCGGTTTTAAGTATAGATCTTGGTTGATAGACCCCAACAGTACAAGATAGCCAGGATGCATTGTTCATTGGCTGTACTTTGTTTCACTGAATATGTAAATATTCGTGACCACATCACATAAGGTAGTAAAACACGGATCAAAACATCCACACTACTTTAAAAATGCTGTTTTAATTATTACTCTTTTAGTGTGCAATACTAACACTAGCGAGAAATCTATGTGGGCAAACATGAAATGTATTAATAGTGGTGTGAGGGAATATTAGAGTTCAGTTTTAATAAACATTACATATGCTTCCCATCCACGCCGACCTTTCGCCTTGGAAAGGAAACGAAAGTTGTTTATAATTAATTCTCTAGAACATCTATCAGCCGTAGCAATGCCCATTAATCAACTGTGGGAACTTCACTAAATTGATCATATAGTCGTCAATGTGAATCAAACCTTAACACGTAACAATAAGAATGAAATTAGTTTATTGAAATATAAACCGAAAATCTGTCACTGTATCAAATCAATTTGTGATTTAAGTTAATGTGATAAGGTTTAAACTTTATTGATAGTGGTAGTGACGCCCCCAAAATAATTGGGACTGCTAATTGGTCAGTCACTGAAAAGCGCATATTTTATTGTCGAAACTTCGTCATGAAAGTTGATAAATTTCATTCTAAAACACTGAAATATGAAACGAATTCTGAATTGGAAATTGGAAAATTGGGAATCAAGGTTAGAAGGAAATGGGAATTGAATTTTGAGAGGGAATTTTCGTTTGCAAATTTGCAAGTACCTAGTTGCAGCTCGCTAGAGGATTCAAGTTTCGATTTTATAAGTGTTTAGAGCGTCAGACAAAATTCCAAAGTAAAACAATTCGAAAACACCATATCACATGTATTTAATTTACAAAGTATTATTACAGTATTATCCTTACAATGTCCCAAGACCTGTCCTCTCCATATTCTTACATTCCTTTTCGTGTAAGAATTTCTATATCTTATTATTTATTTCTAAAATTCATTACGGCATTTATTAACTCGAATAAATATAGCGTGGCTTAATCATAAGAAAAAGAAAAAAAGTTAAAATAATGTATTTGACTGCCTCGGTCGAGTGGTTTCAAGCGCGACTGTCGATCGGGAGGTCCTGGGTTCAAATCCCGGGTCGGCTGCTAATAGTT
>DWFV01001232.1:0-11621 GCA_018246775.1 Parelbella machaon machaon
CAGCCTGTCATCGTCTACTGCTGGACATAGGTCTCTCCAATGGCACGCCACTGAGCTCGAATGTACTTAACATTTTTATTTAATTGGAAGAATATTTAATAATATAAAATTTCACTTATAACAATTTAAAATAATAAAACACCAAATATTCATAATAGCAAATAAATAAAAATCAATAAAATCTAGCAGACAATGAAATGTCAAAGCCAGGATGAAACAATCACACCTTGAATATGAAAACACAATGGGAAACAATTATAATTAAAAATAAGTATACATTCTGACATGGTAAATCCAGATAAGACTTGTCAAGTGTATACACAGTACAAATAATACTATTTCACTGTTTTGAAACTCTCATTTCAATTTTTGCAGTATTTCTCATGTTTGAAATATAGAATTCAATTGTGAAAGCTCAAGGCTAGTGACCATCATTATGCTCATGTGGAGTCACAATAAAAACCTAACATTTGCTTGTACTTGTCCCTCAATACCAAGTCAAAACATTATGGCACACTTAATGGCATAGGAATAATACATACATACATACATACAGGAATCATGTCACAGGCAATTATCATTTAAAATATAGTTAATGTTAAACAACTAAACAACAAAAATAGAAATAAAATTTAGAATAAACAAAAAACTAGTTAAGTACTGAGGACCGGTAGATCAGTAATACATTTAGTCTTCTGAACAACTATTAGTTGAACTTGTGTCATCATTTTTGTCAATATTTATTGCATAGTTATCTGCCTTCTGTCTTTTTGGTAGAGGTTCGCATAGGGTGAAGCTGTGACTAAGTGGCCTCTTGTTAATTGCAAACTTTTTCATTACAGGCAAACACTTTTTTGCCATAGTTGCATTATTGTTTTCTTCATCCATGTCAGTTGTCAACAATTTGTCATCAAATTTATATTGTATACTTTGTGAAAGTAGCCTTTCTACTTTAAAAGTAACTTCAGGATCCTGAAATATGAGTGTAAGGATGTAATAAGTAATTTTTGACATTTTATTCATTGGTTTAGTACAAATAGTCAAATCTATAATAGCATGAGTTAAAATGCTTGTGAATCCTTGCGAACTACAAGAGAAATATCATAAAAGTAATCTTCAATACAGCTCTACTATACTTCTCTTTAAGGAAATAAAGTATAACTAGTAAAATTGGCTGTTTTTAACTGCACGAAATATACAGACATTAGGTTTACTGTACACAACATAAGGGATTCTAAAAGTGGTAAACTAATATATTTGGTTTATTATTTAATGGTACTCTGGAGTGGTCGAATGAGTAACAAATTAGTTGTATACCTGCATCCAGCTATGGTTTAAAATTTGATCCAAGGTTATTCTTTTCTCCACATTTACCATGAGCATTCTCTTCATAAGCAGTTTGGCCTGCAAACTTACGCCTTTCCAATGTGAGTGAGAGAACCGGTATTTGCCACTAAGAATCTGATCTCTAAGAGAAATTTCCTTGTAATCTGCTGAGAATGGCAAATAACCCACAAGACTAGAAATTATAAAAAAAAATCTGTTATTTAATCTCATATGGTCTCTTTGAACACTCTCAGCCTTTACTTTCTAGAAGTAGATTTGTAATGTAATGGGTAATGCAATGTGGTTTTTTATCAAAACTTTATGTAAACATTTATTATAATGAACAGGTTATAAACTTATTAAGAATTAAAATTTATTCAGGTACATTCAAACGTTGTTTAGAAGCAACCGAATCAAGAGAAAAAGTAAGTAACTTCTAAATAAAACTTCTAATTGAACATTCCTTATTTTAGAGTTGCATTAATTTTAAAAACAGTACTTGATAAACATATTAAATATTATGAATGAAGAGGTAGCATACTGGAAATAATAGTTTCCGTTTGGGCAACCAACTTTTATTATAAGTAATATAAGTATTTATGTTACTAGTTTATATAATATTACCTACCAGACAAACAATATAACTCCCAAGCTCCAGACATCTACTTCTGGACCATAACTCTTTTGTCCGTTTGCTCTCAGCACTTCAGGTGCTAAGTAAAGAGGTGTGCCGCACACTGTCTTCATAAAAGAATCTTCGCCAACAAACTTGCTCAGCCCAAAATCAGTTATTTTAACTATAGTTTCCTCATCTTTACTCTGCAGTAACACATTCTCAGGCTATAGGAAACAAGTAAGAAATTTAATCCAAAAAATGGCTCATTTGAAAAAAAAAATATGTATAATTAAGGTCTGTTACATACCTTCAAGTCTCTGTGAGTGATGCCTTGAGAGTGTAGATACTTAACTGCCAACACCATTTGTCTAAACAAGAACCGTGTGAGCTCCTCTGTCAAATTACCCTGTTTCGCTATTCTATCAAATAACTCCCCTCCTTGCATTAATTCTAGCACAATGTATACAGCTTCGGGAGAATCGAACACTTCTTCTGTTGAGATTACACATGGCTACAATCAAAACATAAATGAAACAGTTAAAAATTAATTCATTTACTCAATGTTAATTCCAAAATAATTTAATTAGCATTGTCTACTACAATTTCAAACCTATCACAAGTTGTGATGTGGCTTATGATGAGCAGTGCTGAGAAATTACATAATAAATATACCAGCCATAGCCACACCGAAAGATTAAGTTTATATGATTGGTGTTGTTTTTATGTACACCGAATAATGAAAAGTAAATTAAACAATATGGTATAAATTTAGAACATCCATCCATCCATTCAACTTTAGCAGTCCACTGGACATGCACTGTCCCGAATTGATAATACTTCACCCAGTGTTGAGCCTTTTTTATACAGCTGTATTTGCAGTCACCAACACATACGTTTAAGCGTGATAAGTATGGTAAAACCTCCTATAATGTCCACCACAATGTTTAGATAATATACAAGAAGTGAAGTTTCAGTAACTGTGATTTTAAAAAACATGACACGTTGACAACTATTGACTCCTTGCCTTCTGCTATCACCACTCAACTTATGCAGTATGTTTGTATGTATAATATGTATCTGAATGATGAGTTAGCATTAAATATTTAAACTGAACAGGTTGTAAGTGAACTTACATGTCTAAGTGCTTTCAAAATATTAACTTCGTTCATAATCTTTGCAGGGTCATTCAGATTGTCCACCTTACCATTAGTGAGTCTGCTTTTCTTTATTATCTTCATGGCATACTTTGTGCATTTTACCTTTAATCAAATAAAACTTCAGTATATAACAATACTTATATATAAATACCTTACTAAGATAGCTAGTGACATATTAGTCAACAAAAAATTCATAAACAAAACGTAAGAAGAAAACAGAGGCTATATTTCCTATGATTGCAGTAGAGTAATTGTATTTAAATTATGTCATATATATTGTATAATGCAGATTATCATATGAGCTTCAAATAGTCACTTATGTACTAAAAGGCTTTACTCACCTTATTATACACTAGTTTAACTACACCACAAGCTCCTTGCCCCAACACTCGAGAAATGTAATATTTCTGTAAAATATTACTAGGTATTCTATCTTGATTGTTTTTTAACAGATCTTTGAATAAAAAAACTAGAAAAAAAGAGCAGATTAATCGGTTGTGCTTGTATGGTGAGATTAAAAATAAATACAGCTAAACTTTAACATACTCGTGACTTTGGGATGTGTAACGGATATTTCATCATTGTCATCTAGTACCCGACTGTTTCCCTTGCCAATTTTTTCTTTATTCACATATGTCCCATTGTAGGACAAATCAGTGATGATAGCTGGGCTCATGACCTCCCTAAAATAAAGTCAGGTTATTTCTAAAGGCAATTTACTTATAATTCCAATAAGCTTATAATCCACACAATATTTAATGGCTATTGTATCATGACAACATATTCAACCCTTTGATTTCTGAGACAGCCACATGTTTGCTAGAGAAAATGAAATACTAGGCTCAGCATTAGGACAAGCTTGCAATGATAATAGTTTTCATAATAACGTAAGGATGTCATACAGTATGTCTAATTGTATGACCAGTGTAATGTTCCATTGTTGTGTGGGGCTCTCCCTACAGCTGCAGGATGCCTGTGTAATACATCATGTAGTTCCAGTGTACATCACAATTATATTGATGTAAATTATTGCTTGCATTGAATTTTTATATTCTCTGGGCTTAGACGGCCTAGAGAAAAGAGGTGGAGATAAAAACTTTCTTTAATTTATTACAATCATTGGATTATGTCACATCATGATCATCTTGTTTGACGAGTGGATGCACACAACTGCTGATCAAGAAGTCTTGGGATTGATCCCCAGGTTAGGTACTCTCCAGTTCCTTGTAGTGGATTAGTTGATTAGGATTCCTTGGAGTCTGAATTATTGTCTGGTATATAGCACTAGGCTTCACGCTTATTCCATGTGAAACAGGAGTTTCCTAGCCTCCTGTGCCTATTCCTTTGCAGATGTTGTTATGTTTTCACCACATCATTAATAATTTAACCAATGCATAAGAAATAACAAAGAAGAGACAGCTGATTGGTCATCAAATATTTTCTCACATGTACAGTTGCATTTTAAAAGATTTAAATGCATTTTTGCTATATGTTATACATGTGTACTATGAATAATGTTTTCTTTCCAATACAGGAACATCTGCAGGTTGATTTTAGTTTTGGTCTTGTGCGACTTTAAATATTCAGAGAAATTTTGCACAGGTAAAATTGTTTTATATTAGTGATGAAAGAATATATTTTCTAAGGATAATAAGAATCTTTATAGAATTCAATGTGCTTTACAGTCCAGCACACCCAGTCTAGGCGAGTAGTTTTTTTTAACTGAGCGAGTTGCAAATGTACAGGCAGCAATCACAAGTGGCTGTTGCCTTGGACCTTGGATAGGACTGTAGGATTGTTAGTGTCACTCACTATAATTAGTTTATGTAGTTTTTGAGAATACTAACCATACCAACCAACTTTGCAGTCTTTCTTGTAGATATTATACTTCTATTATTTTGTTTGAATACTTACGATAAGTCTCGTTTTATAACAAAGTGCTGTTTGCTTACACTTTGAATTATGTCCGCTTTTATAATGTCTCTCTTCATTACAAAAGAGCAGTTCATAGCTCTTCCTAAAGTAAATTCAGGCATAACGAGGTCTGAAAAAAATTAAACAAAAACTTAAACTTATTATAATCGTTTTTTTGCACGGTTTAAAATTGACCTTACCATAATATTCCGGATTTTGTTTTTCTGTCTCTTGCCAGCAGTATCTGCCCAATTTTGTGGAGTAGAGTCTACCCCAAATACTAGGAATATAAGCTGGTGTATTTGGTTGACTCCAGTCCACTTGAGAATTTTGCGTTTGGGTTTGAGTGTTTTCACTTTCCGGTAATACGTCGTCACACATTTTGAGAGGATTTATAATATTGTCGAAATTAAAAACTCCTCTAATCATGAGGGTTTTTTGTCGTCTAGAAGTATACAAGGTAGTACAACACACAATTATTCACCGGATATAAGTTATTATAAGTAATATTTTACTTTCCAAGTAAGCTCACGTTGGTATCCTTAACTTTAATTAAAAGTTTTGAAGAATACCTGCACACTGCACATTTAGTCTATGGTATTAACTAGCTTTGAATTTGAATAAATTTAAAGTTACAGCTCATTTTTGTCTATGGTAAAATATTTAAAAAAAGTACAAACAATAATTATGTGACCTGTATTTTTGTATAAAACTTCATTTTCTTTAAATATGAAATTGAGATAATGGAAAAATGTTTCCTAATATTTATTAATAAAGAAGCATTCGGGTATCAGCATTATATTATTTCTCAAAAGCGTTTTTGTTGCAAGTTTAGATCTCTCTCAATTCTAGCCCAAAATTAATGATTTAAACACCGTTTAAAAGCTTACATTCTCCGCGATTGCAGAAAAATAACAAGATAATAATAATGTTCATATTTCCGTTAAAAACAGTCGTTGGTTTTTTTTATAGAATTTAGTGCACCGTCAAGGCACCGTCTATTAACATAACGAAATAAACATCATTGAAAATTAAATTATTTATTTTCAAAATTATATTACTGTGTTCGATCATGACACCGTGCAAGAATTTTCATAACATAACTAGTTATATTTAACTGTAAACCATTTTATTGACAGGTAGGATAAAAATTTGTTCTGATCTTTTTTATCAACACACTATTCTTAGCTAACTCTCAGCTGATCATCAGAGGAAGATCAAAACCAAAACGTATATGTAAACATACAATATATTTTGTATTTTCTATCATCCATACATAATATCCATACAATATATTTCGCATATCTCTATCATTACATATCTAACCTATGCCAAATTTAATTGTAGTTTCCAGATATTACTTTAAAAATAAAATCTAGTATTATTTTATCGGTACTTTGGTGGTATTTATTTACAATACACCATAAAGTAATTAGAATATGGTACTTTTCAGATACCATTAAGGACTTTAACTACGACGGAAATTCGTGGTAAGTGCATTAATAACTATAAGTAACATCATTTGAACTGTCTCGTTAGTCGAGTGGTTGCAAGCGCGACAGCCGATCAGGTTGTTCTCGGTTTAAATCCCGAGTCGGGTTCTATTGGATTTTTCTAATTTAAATTTTCGAGTACTGACTCGTCTGTTGTAGAGTCTGGATCTGTGCTCTGGGTATGGCAATAGACTTATCATCTATTAAGGGACCTAAACGTAACTGTTGAAACGTGGGAGTGTACTACACTCCTCCGCCTACCCCTTCGGGGGTTACAGGTGTGATGTTACGTTACAGCATTTGAAATGTTCGCGAAATAATTCGTTCACCATTCAACTGAATTGCGTTATAATTCTAGCCATATAATCTCTAGGCATAAAATCACACCTGTATATTCCCTAAGAGGCAGGCAGAGGAGTGTATTACACTTTCACGATTTACCTGTTAAGTCATACATCCAAAAATTTAGACTCCGAGGTACTATTAGGAAATTAAACTAAAATGAACCCAATAATAACCAACCCCGGGTCGATTCCGAAACCTCTCGCCTTAGCTTGTTCCTTTTATTCCCATTAGTATATATTTTTTTCCGTTATGAGACATTCAGCTCTTCAATTCCATTCGATTCAATTTTCGTTGAACTTAGTTTTAAAGACCTTAGAAAATCAAGTAAAAATTATTATTTACACAATATTTTTTCTTTTACATGCAGTACACGCTTGTCCCTATTTCCGGATTTTTCTTTTACGGGACATTTTCCTGGAAGAGGTCACTTTTTTAAGGATGGGGTCCGTATCTACTGGATGCACACAAAGCACCCAGTAGATAAATTGAATTAATTTTCAACGTTGATTTTTTGTAAAAGTGCCATTGTCTCTCGCTCCAGAGTAAACTTTTAATTGACACGAGTTCGAGCTGTCACGTGTTCATCAATACAAAAATTCTATTTAAAGCGTTCGTTAGTTGGCGGGTTTAAATTGAACTTTGGACATAATCTATCGGTTCAGCCAGGCCTGTCGTTGAGGCTTATGTTCTTATGTTATTTCGTCCAGTGTTTTCATGTTGTACATTGCCACGTTCTGACGTAACGACCTATCAACTCGGTTATACGAAGGACACAGTATTATAACGCTTAGAGTTGGCAGACTTATTAAATTACTCGTCTTTTCTGTCAATTGAGGTAGCGCTTACACAATTCTCAGTCTTAAATATTGGGACACCACACACGATCATTGGATTCTAAAGTAAGTAGAGCCTATATGTATTTAAGTATGGATATTTATATGTAAATGTATACTTATGTATATAGATAGTCTTTTTACACCTAGACACAAAATAAATGCTTGTGTTCATAATACAAACATTTGTCTCGGGAACCGAATCCAAGAGCCCTGTTCCGATGTCAGTTTTATTGACCACTAAATCAACGGCCCACTTAACGGCAATCAAAATACTATAAAACGCACAAGACTTCTGATAAATGTATGGTAAGAAAATAAATAATTTGCTTAAAGGTAGGCAGTTTTATATGGATGTCCATGGGCGGGACATCCATATAAAACTGCCTACCTATGTTTACATTTACATTAACTTTATAATTACACAAAGAAGGAATTCTGTCAGCATCTTCCCCAAGGGCTATTGATGCTTGTCACTATAATTATATTGTACATTAACCCCGTATTTCTACCTATGTGTATTTATTTGTATGATGTTTTAAAAAATATGTAAATTAGCTTTTTAGGCTTCAAACCGCTTTTCAATATTTCCTGACTTTGCATTAAAACTTGATATTGAATAGGTACCATAGACACAGCGCCATAGACCATAAAGACTGCATAGAGGATAAAGAAAAATTAATACAACTCGTGCTTTATTGCGATGCTATAATAACTAAACGACTGCTTTTAGTTGTTTAATTATCCTGGGAAACATAATACACCTAATTGAAAACGAATATTTCGCCACAAACAAAATCCTTGCTTACCTAGGCAATCGGGTTACATGACGACGTGTAAATAAGGGCTGTGGCCGCAAACAAATATCGTTAGGCTGACGCGCTCTGAGTATCTAGACTCAAGTTTCTCAAAGTTAATAAAAAAATACCTCATTTAAATATTTACAACGGCAAAAATAAATGTTTATGGTTTACTAGTTAAATAAAGCGTTGAGTATTAATATAGTTTGCAACGAATCGTTGATATTTTGTTATGTGCCAAAAGTTCAACAGTTAGTTTTTCATTGGAGTTACTTTTTATATACTCGTATGAATTTATTAATAGACAAGCCGTCAGTTCATAGGAGAATAGTACCTATATATAATTTAAGGTTCCATGTCAGTTTTAATTTCGCTCAACTGTCGAACTAGGAAACTATCTGACAAAAACTTGTGAATAAGATATTAAACTTATATAAAAGTCATATTTCAAGGAGTCAAAAATCTTATGTTAAATAAAAATCAGATCATATCTGGGGGCAGCTCACACATGGTTATCTCATTGCACACCACCGGAAGGTTTGAATGTTCATATGAATTACGGTATATGGGATGCGGTTTTCTCTATTGACAGGCCAGTATTAACTGATATCCGTGAACTTTTAGATCATGATGATGAATAACTTATATCTGCTGGATCATATCCATCCTATAGCCATGTGTCAGTACAGCACGTTATTTTAAAAAATATCTCTATTATATTTTTAAAGTATATTATCATTATCACTAGCCTTTGGATGTCCACTGTTGGACATAGGCCTCCCCTAATCGGCGCCACTCCTTCCGGTCCTGGGCCTTCCGATTCCAACAGTATACCACTACCTTCTTTAGGTCGTCAGACCACCTGGTAGGAGGGCGACATACGTTCCTTTTACCAAGATGTGGCTGCCACTCGATGACCTTTTTCCCCATCGGTTGTCAATTTAATTTTTCACTTCCACAGGTGTTTAAAATCTACACAACTTGGGATTGATTTAGAACTTCGGAACGATGTATGATACACGAACGAGCAACTTGCACCTGTGTAGCGTGCGATGTACCATAGTACTGGAAGGGTCGGCACGGATTGTGAGTGTTCATACCAGTCAAATTACTACGAAAATAACCAAGTAGCGACTAGCCAACGGCCGGTCTGAGGAAGTTTTTGTAATACACCTTGTATGAAAATAGCCGATTAATTATAATATAAAAACAAGGTTAAGGAATAAGGCGAGGCAAGGAGTTAAATTAAATTAAATCTGAATGTTATCATCATCATCATTATCAGCCTACTCCCGTACACTTCTGGACATAGGCCTCACCAATGGTACGCCACTGAGCTCGATCTTCAGCTCTTCGCAAATCGAAATATTTTTTTGATGTATACATATCTAGATAAAGATAGATACATAGATTTGTAATAAACGCTGTGTGTATGGTATTCTACCAACAATATCAAATGGGGCTAATTTATTAAATTCATACACGTGTAAGTATAACAGCTTCCTTACTAAGGCACCATAAAGATAATTATGAAGCTACTGTGAAAATATTTTTAGTATTCTTAACAAAATATTTCAAATGTTATACCTGGTATTAACCATATAAATTATTTGCCTTCGAGGCTTGTTCATTACTCTTCTCTGTACAATAAATGAGAAAACTGTTTAAAAAATATAATGAAGTGAGGTCCACTCGCAATGGTATATGGCCGTTGTTACCCTTTGTACAGTTAGTAGAAAAAATGTCATTAACTTTATTGTCGAGTGAAATGTGAGTCGTACGCAAAAAAGACGCGAGAACCTCCACGTGTAAAATTATTATGGCGTCTAAAATTGCCTTCAATTTGTTTGTAACGTACACGTGGAATTTCTTTAGCGTGCTCCATGGGGTGCGCTGTCGCGACACAATCATTAATGTTGTCTCAAATGATTATTACCATACAATCTGTTTGTTTATTCCAATATTCTTAAATTAAACCACATTGAAGAGACGTGGTTTAATCAATTGATCAAGTCACATCCTATTTCTGTCTGATTAACGTATTTTGATCATATTTATCCTTTCAAAACATATTTGAATTACCTGCGGGCGTTTAGGTATACCTACTGTTCGAAATACTTTGTCAATAAAGTATTTAATTAATTCTATTGGTAATGTTAATACATCAAATAGATGAATCAATTGGTAATATATTAGTACATATTTTTATTTAAATTTATCTTTAATGAAGTTTTCATGATATACCTAATCTTAACTAGTGAAGAAAGCTATCAGGCATTAAGTTATTTGTAGCCTAGATTTGAGTTAACAATAAATATCTGAAAGACCAAGTAAGACCCCTGATGTTACTGCATCACGGTGAACGGTTTTTTATCCGCCCATATCAAATGTTATCGCTTTATTTTTTTTATTTAATCAGGTATTCATACGTAAATTTATTTGGCAGTGTGCATCTCTTTAACTTTTTCTCTGCTCGGTTGCTGTCAAGACTATTTATTCAAATATTAAAGAAGCGTCTTACATAATTCTGTTTCATATATTTATTTAAAGAGCGACTTACCGACTAAACGAAGAACGAAGTACCGACTAATTAATACTGCTATCAGTCTTTTTGTTTCAAGTAAAGTCATAATTACAATGTAGAATTAGAACCGTGTCAAAATAAAACAAACTTTGTAAAATATAAAATGATCATTTTTATTATGTAATAGATAAAAATGTAAATTTAGCAAACTTTAAGAACAAGGATAAACTTACTTCGTCGTAGCTTAGAATCTAACTACAATAATGGATAATTATAAAATCAATATTCTTAAGTGACTCTCCCTTTTGTTCTTAAGAATTTGCTTCAAATTTTAAGTCAAATTTTCAAATATACAACTATACAATAAGCATTGTTCCATAAAGTGGTCTGCTAAGATTATCAACGAGTTCGAACCACCGTTAATTTTGCAAATTTCAGTTCAGAAACAAAATATTGACTTGTATAAACATAATAAACCATAGAATCCATCTTCATCTTATGCTTACACTAATATATATAAACGTAACATCACGCCGGAAACCCCCAAGGGGTAGGCAGAGGAGTGTAGTACACTCTCACGGTTCACCAGTTACGTTTAAGCCCCATGGAATAG
>DWFV01001233.1:0-11621 GCA_018246775.1 Parelbella machaon machaon
CATAATTCATTTTTTAAACTATTTAGTTACGTTCGACGCGCACTATTTTATGGCAAATAATCTTTCATTCACGTAATTGTCTAAGATATTTAAAAAAAATCTCTCGAGTTCGTCTGAAGTTATATCGGATTAGTTCGTTCTTTATATTTTTAAAAGCAATTCCGTGTTAACACTTTCACTTATACTTGTTGTTAAATAGTTCTAACAAACAAGTTCGCCACGAACTTATGAATCATCATTATGTAAATCAGACAGAGAAAAGACGCGTCGCTTAGTCGCGTGTTAATTTTGAAAGTTGTTCCATATTTGAATGTTAATTAATTCGACTTATGAAAAAATTAGATTAATCTATTTGACAAAAATATCAACATGGATAAAATCTATTAGTTTTAAATTGATGTTACAGATTTACAAATCAGTTTTTTTGCTAACTGTACTGATTACTGTCCCGCTTAGTAAAGTACATATTAGCCGAGTTTCGATTTTTTATCTATGCTTTTTTGACATATGTCAAATAAGAAAATAACAAAACAATGTGTTTTTATTCGTTTTTATCAAAAAGAAATCTAAATACATTTCATTACTACAAATGTTATAATATGTAAAGGACAAATAATGTAAAAGGATAAATATTACAAATACTGTACCTGTTTATAACATTCGATGTACTTCCTAAAATTGATTAATCCTAAAAATCGAGTCGTTATCGTGACTTGTAAGTCGTTACGTGCCTCTTACTTCAGCTTCCATACACCTGTCGTTATATCGAGATTAAGTGAAGCCAGAGATTGCCGTGTGGTGCTCGACGGTGATGTCAGATAATGCGATTGGATCAGGATGCTCGTGGAAGCCCGTTTTTGCAGGATGTCAACTTCCTTATTATGTCTAGAAAAGATTTTTTCGATATAGCGGACTTTAATATAATTCTCGACTGTAATAATATGTAATATGCATGGTTATGCTTCAAGGTTTCTGGTGAAATTTCTAGTAATGACTTGGACTTTGGATCTCTGCCCTGTGTATGACAATAGGTTCACTAGCTACTCTATTTTGGGACCTAGCTACTCTATTTTGGGACTAGCTACTTTATTTAGTGTATGACAAAAAGTTCACTAGCTACTCTATTTTGGGACTAGCTACTTTATTTAGTGTATGACAATAGGTTCACTAGCTACTCTATTTTGGGACTAGCTACTTTATGTAGTGTATGACAATAGGTTCACTAGCTACTCTATTTTTGTACTACGCTCCTCTGCCTATCTCGTCGGGCATTGCAGGCGTGATGTTACCTTTCTGACCACTTTCTCACAATTTATCTCTTCACCGTTACAGCAAGTGATACTTCTTAAAACGCATTTCTTTTTGTAAACATATGCGCGGCAGCATTTGATGCTGAATTTTGGACCACTAAGCTATAGCAGATTTAATTTTAAAAACGTAACATCACGCCTTTCATCCCCAAGGGGGTAGGCAGAGGAGTGTAGTACATTCCCACGTTTCACCACGATACGCTTAAGTCCCATGAAATAGGTGGTGAGCCTATTGCCATACACCGGCCACAGATCTAATTTTAAATATAGATTTACCTAGTTGCATGGAATATTATGTACCTACCAAATGATTTGCATTAATAAATATATGATTAACTTCAATATTCCAAACATAAAAACTTCGGAATAAAAAATGTCACGTTGATAACCTTAAAATAAAATTTCAAACGAGAGAATTTATCAAAATAATCGGTTATTTGTCTTTCTCAGTTTTCTCGGGTCGAACTTAGCACCTGATTTAACAGATAACCTTAAAAATGCACGACATTCTACCTGCGGTTTCCAGGATTTCACACAGTCGTAAAAAATATATTTGTATTAAGTAATAAATAGGTTTTTTTTAACAAGATAAACGTCGTGAGTTCTCGTTGCATTATTATTAAAAATCCTTTAATATTTATAACGGTCCAAAGTTACAATTCGAGGTATTAAGTAATAACTTTTTATATTTTTGGTAAAAAATTTATTATCGCTGTGAACGACAATAAAGTTGATAATTATAACGGGATCAAAGTATCGATATAAAATTATATAGCAATATAATTATGCCATAAAAATAATAATTTATTTATATGTATATAGTTCCTACATAATATTTAGTAATACACTTTTTAGTCCACTGTCTCGTTGATTGAGTGGTTGCAAGCGTGACTACTGGTCGAGAGTTCCTGGGTTCCAAATCTACTGGATTTTTCTAACGTAAAATTGCTAGTAATGGTTCGGACTCTGGGTTTGTACTCGGTTAATGGAAATACACCCCACTCCTATTTCATGATCACCCGTCAACATATCTGATGGAACATGGGAGTGTATTACACTGTTCTGCCTACTTCTCCGTGGTTTACAGGCGTGATGTTACGGTTCAATATACTTATATACATATAATTGAATACATATTGTTGGTTTCAATCATATTAAACAATAATCAATCTCTGATTTTAGAAAAGCTCCGCACGTTCGCATATAATATCTAAAATTAAAGGATATGTTAGAAATATATACTCTTAGGTTTAGTTAGTCTTAGTAAGGCTTAGTCATCAAGGTAAGGAACATGTGATTGGACTAAACGCGTTTGCATTTCGAAGTTTGTATGCCTATATTAAGCACCTTGAGTGACCAATTAAGCGATGACTAACAAGGGTCTATACAACAAATAACAACTTTTGTGACTTAAAATATAATTCATTCATTAATTATGTAATGCATTAATTAATGCATTCAATAAAATTAATTTCGTCACTTAATTTTCGACGTTAATAACGTTCAAATAAAGTCTAAATTATGTCTGTGAAAAAATATTTTTTATGAGTGCTATTTATTTTATATAAATATCAAGGATATCTGGTTTATGTTTTATGTACCATAAATAACTGTATAAATAACATGTCGCGGCACCATTGATTCTAAATGTCATTGATGGTGACTGCGTCCCACCTTGGACTGAACACGAAGTGTCATCAGGATTGATCTCACTGATGATTGTAATGTTGTTTTACTAATACCGAAATCTAGCTTAGACTAGTTATCTATCTAGCTAGACCGCCTCGTTGATTTTGTGGATGCATGCGTGATTGCCGAACACGTTCTAGGATAAATCCCCGGTTTGGATAAAGTATTACTGGGTTCTTCTGACGTGAAATTCAAAAAAATTTGAAAAACAAGATAAATGTTATTATTATTACACGGTAGGTCCCATACGGGGTAGGCAGAAAACGCCGGGTGTCAAATATCTCTGTCCTTACAGAATTGATTTGCTTCTTGTACATTCATCATTGCCTTCACCCAAAGACGTCGGTTTAGTCTAAAACTAATTGACTAATTCAATTAACGTAGCTTCGGCAAGATGACTAACGCACGGATAGATGTCTATTTGATCGGATTAATAGGATGAACTTGTCTTCGTTTAGCCTCCGACGTAGAACCTTGCTTGTACGACTTCATCCAATTAAATTCTGATTAAATAAAATAATGTATGGCCTAATAATTCAATAATTATAAATCCTTATTAATGTTCGTCAGGTGAATAATTATAATAAGGCCACGTTAGATACGATAGACGATTCAGAAATAAATATGTTGTCAGTTTCGATAATTAAGTCACACTTCCTTGAATTACATTATTTAGTGAATTCTATAATATACTATTAATCAAGACCTATTATGGCATTGCCGTATTAAAGATACAGTAATGGCAACGTAGGTCACAATTGCGTAAAAGTCAAGTTAATTTATTCATCATCATCATGAACCAATTTTAGTTTTACAGTTGGAAACTAGTTTAAAAAAGATGGGTTAAAGTCATAATTTTTCATCTTTATTAATTATATTTAAGTTGTTTTTATAATTAATAATGTGACATCGGTTAATATAGTGTTCAGTTCTAAGTATGAACGCTCTAGTACTTGGATAAGGCGATGGCTCTCCACTGTATAGTTGAGGAACAAACACGTTTATAAAGGAAAAATCATAAATGGTATTAATTCGTTTTATATTTTTGTATGAGCAAATTAACACAAAGTCATTACTATGTAGTAACTGGTATCGCTTATACACATCAATTTGCAGTCCCGTTTAAGCAATCGTCCAAGAAAACAGTACCATAACAAGTAAGTCCATATATTAGGTAGGAAACCCGCAAGACGGGAGTCGCACTTACAAATCTTTTAAAGAGGCGATCTCCAAACTGGGATTACACTTACATAATGTAACGTGAGCGTCTGCGTTGAATTGCGTAGATGGATCTAGACTTTGCACGTGTTTGTTTGGTTTGTCAAACCGCAACTGCGGTGATTACCGTTTCAATGGATCCCGCATACGTCGCGTAATCCAGGAATGCTCCCGCACGGACCGCGCACTGGCTTTTGAATCGTGTTTACCGGCGATACAATCTTGGAAGGCCTCCAGCGAAATCTATGATTCTTCTCTTGTTCCTCTGAAATGATACTTGACTATTTTCAATGTGATTCTTGAGATTTTTTAGTACATCCCTGTAACATTTTAGCCGATATAGAAATACACTTAATTTACGGCTATTTTTATAGGGTTAGGCAGAGACTAAACCGCGTTAAATATGATCTGGACGTAGTACCTTCGCGTGTTTTCCATAGTCGTTTTGCAAGGTCGTCTATAAGAAAACTACTTCAGATAAGACATTCATTCTATGAGATACTCTTGATCTGACCTTCTTTTAGAACGAGTCCGGTTTGATCTAAATACTCAAATCTAGTTCCATAATTGCTTCGACTGTACCATTTATAAACAACGATTTTTTGAATCAATGAACCGTTTGGGAGGTCCTGTGTTCAAATGTCGGGTCGGATGCTATTAGATTTTCTAATTTAGAATTTCTAGTGGTGACTCGGAGTCTGGAATTGTGTCCGATGTATGGCAATTGGATCACCACCTATTATACGGGACTTAAATGTAACTGGTGAAACTTGGGAGTGTACTACACCCCTCTGCCTACCCCTTTAGAGATTACAGGCGTGATATTACGTTTAATGAACTTATATTTGAGAGCCTGCTCTACAAACTGGTAGAGTGTTCATATAAAATTGCGATTGCGGCCTTAATTGGAACGCAATATGTGCGATCCCATTACGTCAATCTGGTTAGGGAGTCAGGAGACTTCGAAATAGGCATACGTGTATGAAGATGGTTGATTGTGTAACATAAACGTGATGTCTATAAGGATCTGCCTACCCCGTAAACTTGCAACAAGAAACGCAACACTCTTCTTTAATAAAAACTTTAATCGTTTATAAATTGATATAAATAATATTTTCATATTTAAGTAGAATAATTATATTGGCATAGTCTTAGCAGTACACAAAATATCATCATTATTGTTAAAACCCCTCAGCGGAGGCCTACATCCAACTGTGGCCTTAGATAGGTTAATGATAATTATAATGATAATAATAATTATGATGAAGCGATTACATATAGGATGTACAATATATGTAGATAGACGCTGTAAATATTAGGCCATCGGAAATTATTTCTCTGACTACTCTATAAGGGCCATAGCGATATAATAATAATATAATCTTTTAACATACGCAATTTAGATTTGACGTTCATTATTTATTTATATTCCTATGGAACAAGAACTTTTATATGCAATAACTGATATACCTTTATCGCGAACACGGGTTTGACATAAAATGACTCCTACCATACATCATGATCTCGTAACAGGTTTCCGATTTCTGCTCAGGATCCATATAGATATTTATCTCGGCTTGTGATATTTATATTTTTGAAAATTTTAAGAATCATTCTTTCATAATATTCGAGGCCTCTTACCCAAGTATTCAGGTTTAGCGTTACATCTGTGATACATGGCAGGTACGAGCTGTATTCTGTTACAGGCCGAATACAAAAGTTTAATAACACTACCAGAAAAGACAAATATTTCACAAAGATTCATTCGTTTTGTTAAGCGGTTATTGCCATTTCATTTTCACCTTTTTTTCAGTCGAATACATACACTGACTTCACACACGTCAGATTTTTATTTTTTTTGTAAATTCTGGGGAGTGCAGGTTTCCTCACGATGTTTTCTTTCACCGTTACAAGTAATATTTATACTTAAAAACGCCCTTTTGTAAAGATGTGAGCACCGTGGATTAAAATCCAGCACCACCGGAATGAGAGGCTGAATTCTTAACCACTAGGCTATCAATGCTTATCGGTAGACTATGTAGGTTATGAAGGCTATATATTAGTTGAAATATACTTAAGTACCTTGAGATCGTTTATATTATATTATTATTTTATAATGGAACTGTGCTATTACGTCAATGTAGGAAGTTGCAGACTATAGTGAGTCAATTTCCTTGTCAATTGATGTGTATTTTATGTACACGTAACATCGTCTCTGTAAGTTCCCGAAGAGGTCTGTGCATCTCCCTAAGAGCGTCTGTGTTTCTGGACGCATATAACCTGGGACTCTTCAGAGCAAGGGTGAATAGACTTTTCTTAGGCATGCGTGCTCTATGTCAGGACCTACCTGCGCTTGACAATAGACGCGATCGCAGAAAAATACTAGTCCATCATATAAGAAATTAAATAACAATACTATAAAACATTATCATGGCACAACCAATCGGATATTAGAGACGTTTTGTTGAACAGTACATCACTAAATGAAGAGTTGACAACCCGGTACTACAGAAGAGATTATCAAAAACGTCCATCAATATATTAAAGAAACATAATGTATGTGACAGATACATATGTGAATAAATTACTGACGATTACTGTCGGTGTAATAGCGACGCCTCGTAACGGGATTGCGCTCGCATAAACGCCAAGTCATATTGGTACGGTGGTAATTATCATTTTAATAGTAAGCCAATGTACTATTATTATTTTATCATCTCGCCAGGTCCCTTAGAGTTAGGCAGAGGACATTGAGCGTTATATAATGTATTACCCAAATATTGAGAAAAACTTTTATGGAGAATTATTTTAGCAGTAAAATCTTATTTACGTTGCTATGGGATTTTTTATTTGGGCTTAGTTTGGATTGCTTATAAGATATTAGAACTCAAATGCTTGTACAAATTACAAAGATGATTGGAAATTGAATTATTTTGAGAGTTTAAAACTTTACTATAAAAATTTACGTACATTTACCTGATTAAATTATGTACTTGGCGAGGTTCTGGCATGACCTACGAAAGGTGGAAACTCATAAAGAAGAATCTCAGCTAGTCCAGTACCTGCGTTGGACTATCCCGAAAAGGCATACTTGAGTTTAGCAGGTACACGTGAGACTTTATTTTGTATGTAATAAAATCTTTATTAGTAATATTCGCCGTGAATTTTAACACATATGTAGGTATTCAAATTGTGTCACCGTAAAATATTTACTGGAAACTCGTAGAGCCGTTGTAAATTATGGTTTATTTTTGGACATAAACATCTCGATACATGTCATCAACATAGCCATTTGATATCGAGTTTATAAACGTTCAAGGTTAAGCCGAAGCAAAATTATTAGCATCCCGTTACTAATTGTTAGAAGCTTTGTTCTGTTGACTAGTCTAATAGTGAAATAAGTAATCTACTGTTAGACTAGTAATACTAACAAGATAATTTACGGAAACCTATAATTTGTTTTGATCCAATTGAGAAAAATAACGTAACATCACGGCTGTAATCCCCAAAGGAGTAAGCAGAGGAGTGTAGTACACTACCACGTTTCACCAGTTGCGTTTACGTCCCGTGGGATAGGTGGTGAGCCTGTTCCATAATTGTCATATATTGTCATATACTGCCATATACTGTAAAATTGAGAATAACTCGATATATATACTATTATAAGAAGAATCATAAGAAAAATTAGGGAATGAGTTCAAACGAATCAAAACGAGAATAGAATAATCTGTAAAAATTATTTCACTATTGCTATGTACTTTGGCAAAAGCTAATTAGAGCATAAAATTAGCTGACTGTAATGCAAATTATTCTTGCAAATTATATGTGAAATTGTTCAATCTTCCGTAGAATTGACCTGTTTATATTACAGTTACATAGACTGCCTTAATGAATTCGCCAACCTCCATCTTGGATTAATTAACCGTTCCAAAAATTATTGTATTATTTTATTATGATTGGGACTGCCTCGATGGTCGAGTGGTTATAAGCGCGACTGCCGATCGGGAGGTCCTAAGTTCAAATCCCGGGTCGGGTACTATTGGATTTTTCCAATTTAGAAGTTATAGTAGTGACTCGAAGTCTGGATCTATGCCCGGTGTATGGCAATAGCCTCACTAAATATTCTATGGGACTTAAACGTAACTGGTGAAACGTGGGAGTGTACTACACTTCTCTACCTACCCCTTCGGAGATTACAGGCGTGATGTTACGTTTTTCATTATTATTTGTGCAATTCAGTAAGTTTCTTCTAAATGGCAATTCATAAAAAGTCAGTTTAATTCGGCATTTGAATATGTTCCGTGTTCTTCCATTAGCAAAACAATCCCTCTTCCAGGATGCAAATCATATTATATATTTGGTTTGCTTTTACCGTAAAACCACTTATAGTTAGTAGTTATTTAAAAACGACTATTCTCATATGAAAATTTGAGAAAGATGCTTGCCACCGTTATCAGTTATAACATAACATTACGATCATCAACCTAAATGTAAATTTGTATATTTCTTTGCACAATTTTTGATGACCAAATATTTTACCTTATAAAAGATTTTTTGTTTGTCACAGGTAAACTAGCAAACGAGGACGAAGATGTGCCGTCATCATCAGCATCATCATCTGTTACCAACATTGAAGCAATTACAACATCGACAACGACGTCTACTCCAACGCGTTCAACACAAAACACGAAAGAACCAACAACAGAAAACATTACAGAGATGACCGTACCCAATTTATTAACAGACGCCACAGAATCATCTGGCAAACCTAAGCCCAGATTATTGAACCTAAGTGTTGATGAATTGCAGAACTTTGCAAACGCTTTGCATAATCAATCGAATCAAAAACAACCAAAGAAAAGCTTAGTGGACCTCAGTGATGTTAACTTGGACGGTGAAGATGAAGATGAGCTTCCAAGACTAACAGCTAATGATGCCAAACAAAAACACATACCTGATAAGTTTTATACCAACTTACAAGAGCCTTTTCATCCGATATTAGGAACTGATAAAGGATCAGAGGAAATAGAGATATGTAAAGAGAATGGGATTTCTTATAAGGTATATTTCTTAATTAAGATCCTTAAAAATATTATTGAATCGTGGTTGGTACTCGTGTTAAATGTGCTTTTATCCATTGCAGATAGGAGAACACATAGATCGAGGATGTGAAGAAACTTGTGAATGCTCCCCTGGGGGTAGTTTCGATTGCAGCCCTCGGTGTAAACATCCATACATACGCAGAGGCCGACGACTCAACGATCCGCTATGCTTTGAATCTCCTGTTGATGATTGTTGTTCTATTATGGCCTGTGCTACCGGTAATGGTGGTAAGTAAAAAATATTAGGCTTTCTTTCAAGATATTTTATTGTTATTACCTCATTATTACATGTAATTACGTCAGGTCTGTTATGACATAGGCAGAGAGCTTCAAGTGCCGAATAAATCTATCCTTACGGTTTTGACGTGCTTCTTCTATATTTTTGAAGTTGTCATTTTCATCGAAAATTATTTCTTAATTTTATACAGCTATGACTATTGTATTATTTATTGATGCTAAAATGATCTTTTTTCGACAGATACGAAACCAACGACGCTGGAAGTGTGTAGGTACGGTAACGACACCCATCCAGTGGGTGCAAAGTGGAACATTGGTTGTGAACAGACGTGCACATGTGAGAGAAACTCTGTAGTTACCTGCAAACCTAGGTAAAAACAGTAAATAAATTTTTGTAAATAAAGTAAGGATCAATTAGATGATACTCATTGCAAAAGATCTGTAGTGATCCGTGTGTTGCACAAGATGAAGTGTGTGGATAGATTGATGACTGTAAGCTCGCATATAATAACGTGTGAGAAGACATTTAAAGACAATCTGAGAATTAGCAATTAACGTCAATATTTTTACATATTAAGATTTCCAATAAAGACTAAAACAGAGAAAAAGAAATTATTAACATTTGCAGCGTTTTACATACTGACAATTCAATCAATTTCAAGATTCTCAACACATAATCTAAATAAAACATCATTATAAAATATGGCTTTCATGTGGAACAATTTTAAATTAAAAAACATTATAGTCAAAAAAGTTATAAGATGGTGTTCATCTTTTTATCATCAGGTGTACTCGCCTTCCCCAATCGGACAAATGTATAAATGTCCAGGATCCGAACGACGAATGCTGCGAGGTGCAAATCTGTGACGTTTCCCAGGATGCTCACGAAGAACCCATTGAAAACGTTACCAGTTCCACCACGACTACTTCCACAGAGGTAATAACCATAGACCAACATATCTTTTTCTATGCAGAAATAGGCTTGCGTTTGGCTGCAATCTCACCTGATGGAAAGTGGGATGCAGCCTAGAATCAAAACTATGAAATTTTGATTTTATCATTATTCCTACATTTATTTAACTTCAGTATCATGAAATAATTTTGGTATGAATTTTTCAACTATCTTCCTATCTTTGTTGAAGTTTCGTTTCTTTCGATGGAAAAGTTGAGAGTATTATTTTCGGAAACAGAACGGAAGTGACGCTCGCAATGCATAACACTATAAAGTTAGCCAGAAGTCAAAGTCATTAATGCAAAGATACTATTAATTTAGCTATCATTATTCCGTTTTTTACTATTTTCATTTTGTTTATTATTATTTTTATTTCATTAACAATAACCGTATTATGTTCTTTTGTTATATCAGCTAACCCCAACAGATTTAGAAGAACATATCACTGGACAGAAGGTTCCACCGAGGCCCCTAGTTTTGCTCGAGCCTATTGGGTCAATTAAAGTATTACACAATAACAGTGTCCAGGTGAATCTAATACACATGAATAGTAGTGAAGATCCAATACATCTTCTGCTAAGCAATGATGATGGGCAGACTTACAAGGATGTCGAACTTAAATATTCCAATTTGATTCTCAATCTTGATGGAGGCAAAGATTATGTCTTGAAAACTAAAGAAACTGGTACAAAATTTAATTTCACAATAACTACTTCCGATGCTGAAGTAAACGAGGTGCCTGTAGAAGATTCGGGAAATGGGAGCAAAAGTGGGTGTTATCAAGATGGTCATTTTTATGCAGTTGGTAAGTATTGAAATGACCTTTGCGTTTTTCTTTTTAAACATCGTTTTTGATGTAGATTGAAAAATTTTAATGTAATTTGAAATACACATATACATAGTATATACATTTCGGTGTGTATTAGGGTGATCTAAATCTTTATTAACATTGTATTGTATTATATTGTGATACCAAATAATACCATACTAATACTATACCAGATGTCAGTAGTTTTTACATCATCATCATCATCATCATCTTTATCATCATCATCATCATCATCATCATCATCATCATCATCATCATCATCATCATCATCATCATCATTCCAC
>DWFV01001234.1:0-11620 GCA_018246775.1 Parelbella machaon machaon
TCCCTGAAGGTATGCAGGCAGAGGAGTGTAGTACACTCCCACGTTTCACCAGCAATGTTTAAGTCCCATGGAATAGGTGGTGAGTCAATTGCCATACACCGTACACAGATCTAGACTCTGAGTCACTAATAGAAATTCTAAATTAGCAAAATCTATTAGTACCCGACCCGGGATTTGAACCCAGAACTTCCCGATCGACAGTCGCGCTTGCAACCACTGGACCAACGAGGCAGTCGAAGTAAATAAAACAATTATTTAATTAATATTAACTCGTCGTAAGTCTTCGGAAGTGTCAGCGCTCATTAGTCCAATCAGTACGATAGCAATTACTACTTGTTAATATTTTTATTAGTGCAGTCTCATTTTCTCAGTCCATTTTTGGATATGAGAGCATCTATAAATGGGGTTTTTGTCCATAATCTCTATGTTGGCCACCTGGTTTGGGGATCGCAGAGCACAACTTCTCGCATCGCCCGCAATGTCGTCCTTTAGCGACCAGAGTATTTAGCCATGCTTGAGTAGATTGAGCTACACCGCGATCAGCCTGCGGACAGAATTTCTTCTGTTTCCTCGAATCTTATGTTGATTTAGGCTTCCAAGATGGAACTTAGAACCTCGGCCGTCTCGTTCTACCCGCCAGACAAAATCGGAAGTCTCTCAATAACATTTGTTTGACGCTAGAGGTCTAGCGATAGTACTGCCTATATATGCGATAGTACGATAGTACTGCCTCTAGCTAATCGTATGTTGTACATATATATTCTATCAGATACAAAAATATGGACAGTATCAAGTAATAATTTTTAATTTAATTATTGCAGTATGTGTGCCAAAAGCCTTGCGCAAGGGCTAAGAACGGCTGTAGCCTAGACCTGGAAGGAGACCGCGGCCCGCACCAGTGCAACAACAAATGCTACGAGACTTGCGAGAACTGTGATGTCGAGGTATTTCTAACTATTTACAACTCCTCCCATTTCTAACTAGCTTATTCATCAACATCGTCGTTAAATGTTGTCTAATAGTTTAAACTCTGGGACTGTAAAGATGAGTTTTTACACGTTACGACATCGCTTAACAGCTTTTAAATCACGTTGGAGATCTCCAGGGTGTCTGGAGAAATAAAATTGGACATTAACCTACATTAAGGCACTAGAGTAATTGAGTGGGGTTAACCTCTGACCGTCAAGGATACGAAAGGTTGCAGGCAGATGCAAGTTACATAAAATATTTGTTAATTATACCCGCAGATAGTGAAGAAGAGAAGTAACTGCAAACACTCAGAACGTGTAGCTTGCAATGAAAGTGTGGACGAGAAGCCATGCCGCAAAAATTGTGCTCGAGCCTTAAAATGCGGTCATTTTTGCAAGAAAAAGTGTTACGAAGAATGCGGGGATTGTCAAAAGCAGGTACAACGCATTAATGATACAGTCCCGTTCTTAGTCCTGTCATAGTTCATCCGATAGAAAATACATAGAATGAATTCGAATATTTCGTACTTCTACAAATTGAACTATTTGCATGTTTTAATAAAAAAGTTTTTTTTACTGTGAAAGCCGAACAGACCGATTGGTTGTGTTTGTAATGTTTATTATTAGTATAGATATGTGATTTTCGCATCGCAATACGAAAACCACTTCCTTTAACGATTTTGTTCTCTCCAGAACAAAATTCCCATTTAAGTAGATTTAGGTTTTGTTAATGCCTTATTTTACGATCTTTTAACTATATGTACTTATGTATCATGAAATCGATGAAATTATGATATTTACATTTTTTGGATTTTGAAAGGTGAATAAGAAAATACCGGATTGCGAACACGAAGTGTCTATAGAGTGTTCGAAGGAGGCCATCAGAGACATGTGCAAAGCAATGTGTGAGCGGACCCTGGATTGCGGACACCCTTGCAGACAGCGTTGCGCTGAACCTTGCGATCAGAACAAGTGTACTGTGCTCATGCCAAGAAAATTCGATTCTCCCTGCGGACATAAAGTGAATCTGCCCTGCAACGCGTTCACATCCGTATTCACAGGTAACAAACTTAATTTTAAATTTCAAATAAACCTAATGTGAATGTATATACATCAAAATACGAATCAAAGATATTACTTTCAGTCACGCATGATATCCGAGTTACAACAAATCACACGAATTCATTAACATATTTGTTATCAGATACTTTGGAATCGAAGATATTGCTGCAGAACTGCCAGGAGCCGTGCAACGTGGAGCTAGCGTGCGGCCACCTGTGCGGCGGCGCGTGCGGGCGCTGCGCGCAGGGCCGCCTGCACGCGCCCTGCACGCAGACCTGCAACCAGACCTTGATTTGCGGACACCAGTAAGCCCATAGCGCTGCCTATTTGCACTATTGTATATATGCATGGACTGATCGCGTAGTCTCCACAGTAGACTGACTGGGCGCTCATACGCAAGGGCTTCAGGAATGGCCGAAAATTTTCTATCTTATTCGAACAGATAACTCATACAAGTAATTACAATAAATGATTTACCAGTTTTAAGTAATATAAACTTTAAATCTATTCATCTATGCAAGCGAAGATCGAGCTCAGTGGCGTGCAATTCGAGAACCCTATCTCCATCCAGCAGTGGACGTAAACAGGCTGATGATGATGATGACCAATTATTACTACATATAAATAAAATTAAAATGTGTTTTTAATATCAAAGTAACAGCTTCTTAATGAGTGCATGTGATGCACATACAACATATAGAAGCCATTTTCAAAATTTTTGTCTGTCTGTTTTAAACGGCTGAACCGAATACGAAGTGCCTTTCACTGGCAGATAGTAAATGTTATAAAAATACCTTATCCTATTTTTATTATAAAAAAAGATTCAGGGTTCTGTATAAAAAAACAAAAAACAAAAAAGACCAATATGTCTGGCCCGGTTATTACAAACAGACACATCAATTTTATTAATATGTATAGATTGTGTTTTACGAATTAACTAAGCTAATAATATTCCTTTGTTTGTTTTTTTTTACTGTGTGTACATAAATTAAAAAAAAAAAAAAAAAAAAAAAGATTTCCATGTGGACGAACTTGCGGGCACAGCTTGATGGATAAAATAAATAATTGCTATTTGTAAATTATCAGTTGATCTAGAGACTATTTATATCATGACACTGATATTCGACCCCCAAGGGCTAACTCATATAGATTGAGGTATACGAGCAAAACATACTTTGGGGAGGCCTATGTCCAGCAGTGGACTGAGACATTCTGATGAAGATGAATATTTGCTTGCACCTGTATATATACTGGCAGGTTTTCTGACTTATTTCTATTTTGATGATTTTAAATTTTGTTTAGGTATTGTATATAATTATAATTAAAACTTAAGAGTCCCACTGGCGGATAAGTTCAAATACGTAATGTTAGTCAATGTCGTGAATATATGCTGCATGTGTTCGCAGGTGTACGGAGCCATGCAATCAGATTTGTCCGCCGTGCTCCAAGCCATGCGAAGTGAAGTGTCGACACTCGAAATGCAAAAATCTGTGCGGAGAACCGTGCGTGCCTTGCGAGGTGCGGAATACTTTAATCTTCCTTATTCAAAATTTACTGAACTTCACCGATAATATTATCATGACATCAGAGAGAGAGGAGGGGGAGGGAGATTACTGTATCGGTTTACGTCAATGTATTGACTTGATACCCCTACAATTTAAGTCTTTGTAGAAACATTTTATTATTCTAATGTGTAATGCAAGTCGGAACCAAGCCACTTATATTTGCATTAAAATATAATATTATATTGTTATTCCTATAAACTGATGATCATTTGTGAATTGTGATATTCAACCTAATCATTACGGAGACACCTCCGAATATTAGCTTCTTGTCTGTCGTAATGAGGTCTACTTCGTTACTTCTCAGTATTAAGTTTTACCACGTCCACTTCCTTTGAAGATTTATTTAAAAAATCTTCATTAAGAATAACCCTTTTTTTTTCAGGACGTTTACCTTTTTGGACTTTTGCTCCTTATAGTTTCTGCTTCCTAATCCATGCGGGCCTGCCTGTCGGCCTCTTAGTAATTCGTCGTTAAGCTGTGATTATTCAAGTATAAGACGCAGAAGAGTAATGATACTCTAGGGACCCTGTTCGCCCGATGTTAACATTAGTAAATTGCTTTTACAAGAAGCCAGAGTACATCGTTCGCTCATCGATACTCATGTACGGTTGGTGCAACGAGCAGGAGGCGTGCAGCCGGCGCTGCCCGCACGGCGTGTGCGCGCGGCGCTGCGGCGCGCCGTGCGCGCGGCCGCCGTGCGCGCAGCCGTGCGCGCTGCTCCTGCCGTGCGGCCACAGTTGCCGCGGCCTGTGCGGCGAGCCCTGTCCCGACGTCTGCGCGCACTGCCGCCCCGACCACTTCCCTACGGACTTCCTGGGCGACCCCTTCGCCGACGACGACAAGTAATCCTATCCGTCATTATCTGCACGCAACAAAGAACTCTGCGAACAGGTCGCTCGTTACACTGGTGTTTTATTGCAGGTTCGTTGTACTGGAAGATTGCAAACACGTGATGGAATTAGAAAATATGGATAACTTGATGTTCGGCGACAAGGAGACAGTGGCCATACGCACCTGTCCGTTCTGCCGCAAGCCAATCATCAACACGCACCGATACAAGGATTTCGTTAACGAGATGTTCAAAAAAGAAATTAATCCAATAAAGGAACGGGTGTACGGAACCGTGAAACAGATCGAAGAAAAGAAGAAGGAGTTGAAAGCAAAAATCGATGTGATCAACGCCAAACGACCACCAATTTCTTCAGGTCAGTTTACCCGTATTCGTGGAACAGTATATATTACGTAGACTGCAAGCGAATCCAAAGAGCGAGTTATAAATACCTACAAATAAGTGCAAAGTAGTGAATGCATTGCCACTTTCACAAAACATTATGGGTGAATCAGATTTTAAAAATAATCTCACATAGGGTTATAACAATTTCAATTAAAAAAGATATATTTCGTTATTACATGAATTATAAATTAAACATACAATTTGTCTATTAAGTAAAATTAAAGCAATCCAGTGCATAGGCGGTTAAGTGTTGTCACTTGATGTATAAGACGAAAGGTCTTGTGGGCTATCGTTACTTTTGAATTACTCTACCATCTTAAATCGAAATGAAACTACGTGTGAGCTCAATTGAATATTACTACAGCAAATTGACGTAAAACTTATATATAACCCGTGGTTACAAAAAATGATTTTATTAATTTGTAGGTTGTGTATAATAAGTTAGGAAATCGGACGGAAGCTCGTAGCACGTCCTGCCAGCTCGAGGTGTACTCGTCATCTGGCATCAACACCATTTGGACCTGACGTTCCCTTTTAGTCTCTATGGCATATGCGTGTTACACGATTCCCACTCGCTACTGTCTAATTAACCTTCAAAATTGTCTCACCTATTCGTTGATAACTTAATTGGTTACTTTGAAAATTTTACAAAACATAAAGGTGTATGAATTTCTTTTCAGATGGATTTTGGTCTGTTCAGAATTGGCGCATTGCTCTTGACCAGCTCGTTACAAAGATCAATAAAAAAGGCAAAATGTCGTTACTGCAGCTGGATATGCACTTCATATGCCTTAACATTTTAGATATGGTCTCGGACATCTATAATCTGTATATCGCTGCTAATGTTACTCACCTTAAGACAGAAATGGTAAACCAAGTAAATCTTATTTGCAAAACTCTCATTTACAATACACGGAAGATAACTCGTCAACAGCAAGAGGATATTGGAAAGGAAATTAAACGCATGAATTCTATTATACAACTTGCTAAAATTATGAAACACCCTTCTTATTTGATGTCGAAAGACGCACCAAAAGTTAAAAGCGCTTTTGAAAAAAGCTCAACTATAATAACCGGCTGGACTGTGTACAACGAAGATGAAGGAATAGCAGCTATGAAAGCACTGCAGGAAGCGATAAATGTATCCGGCATTGCGTCTAAACAAGAACGAGAGCTGGTAGTGAAGGCGATCGGGCTGAAGGCGGGCCACTGGTACAAGTGTCCCAATGGGCACTTCTACTGTATCGGAGAGTGTGGCGGCGCCATGCAGGTGGGCCAATGCATCGAGTGCGGTGCAGACATCGGCGGCGGCAACCACAGACTGCTCGCTAACAACAGACATGCGCCGGAAATGGACGGCTCAAGATTTTCCGCTTGGTCTGAGGAATACAATAACATGGCTAATTTTGACATGTGACGTGCAAGTTTAATGAGAAACTTCAGTTATGTTGACGCTTGATTCATTTTATAATCAAAAGTTTTTCGTACTTGACTATAATATATGTTATCAAATAAACTTTTGTATCTTTTTTCTCCTCCTTAAACTGCTTACCGTCTTGTTGGTCGAGGCGTTTTGGTTGCAAGCACGAATACCGATAGAAAGATCCTGGGCCGATCCCCGAGTCTACTACTGTATTATTCTACATTGAACTTATTATTAGTAGATTTGGCTCTGGATTTGTGCTCGATATATGATGCGTCTCATCACCTTTTCCATAATGGAATGTAAAAGTAAGGGCGGCCGTACACTGACTGCTCGAGCAGTTAACGGCTGAGCGACGTACACGGACAGCTCGAGCGGTCGGTTTACTGTCGCTACCAACCGCTTTATATAATGCTTTATACTGCAGTCGACATGAGACGAGACAAACAGACAGACGCCGTGAGGCCAGAAGAGAAGAGAGGGGGAGGTCGGAAAGCTGTCGACTGTTCTAGCGCAGTCAACGGCTCGGGCATACACCGACTGTATGCCTCACGAGCGGTCGACGGCACGATGGAATTTCGTCATGCAGTTGACGGCTTGAAGCGGTCGCGACTGCTCGAGCAGTCTTGTGTACGGCAGCGAATGAATGACTTGTTCTCTTTATGTCCACTGCTGGACATAGGCCTCCCCTAATCGGCGCCACTCCATCTGGTCCTGGGCCTTCCGAATCCAGTAGCTTCCCGCTGTCTTCTGCAGGTCGTCAGACGACCTGATTATTGTATAATGAATCCACATATCTAGTAAAATTGCTAATAACAGTTGTTCGCCCGAAACATGATTTTCTGCGGAAACTAAAATTTCGATTGAAATTGAGTCAGTGTAATTTGTATAACATTTTCCTTAGTTTCAACACAAATAATTAGATTACATTTAATAGTACAATTTATTTTAGAAAACGACGTAATTTATAGAATCTTTAATAATTAACCTCAAGTTTAACAATCACATAATTGTATACCTAAGAATATTTAAAATTATTGCACAAAGAGTATAATCAAAAAAGGAAACTATTTCAGCAAAACCACAAAGCGAGCGTTACGTATAATTGTAATTGTCTTAAGAGGACTTTCTGAACAGTTTTAGGGTGTGCAGATTTCCTCTTGATTTTTTCCTTCATTGTTACAGCAAATGATATTTAAGGGCACATAATTATGTTGTGGTCTGCGCCAGCATTTGACACTAGTAGCCAGAGGGAGGCTGACTTCTTAATCGGTAATGTACCACTTGTTCACAGGTTTACTGGTTTAGCTATCATTACGTTAAATCTACATTTTCGTTAGATTTGACCTTCTAATTTCTTTTTCTTTTGCAATTGCAAAATTCCACTCGAAACAGGGCAATAACAACAGTGACGGGGTAGTTAAAACATTGTTATTGGAAACATTCGCTGCAAACGGCGGGAGAACAGGATGAAGGACCTCGTACTGGTCCGAAAGTATTTGGGCCGTCCCGAAAAACGTGCCCGAGTTAAGTAGGTACATATACATATAATCATGGTTATTATTGTGTATTTATTAGATATCCGAAAGACGATACAGTCTATGTAGTGGTATGACCATATGACCAGAAACAGAATTATATTATATGCGAGATTATTTTATTTTTACGGTCAAAACAATACATAGCAAATATTGGAATTGCGGCCTACCTATTATATTTTTTTCGGATCAACCAATAATTATATTTGAACCGACTGTTAGGTAATGACATCCATTGAGATTTGAACTAATCGCAAATTGGACCGAACACGAATTGGAACCAGAGCATTTGGACCATTATTATGGTCCTAGAGGTGGTTTCTGACTTCTTCACGAGTGACGCTGCACATTGTTGACGGCAGTGAATAATGTCGTGTTCATGTGTGTACACTGAAAATATCATAAAAGGAAAATGTGGATGTCAAGGAAAAATAAAACTGGTAATCTTAAATACATATTATATTACTTACGTAACAGAGCATTAGATTTGTAATCTCAGAAAATAACAAGTCATCTAGCCTGATGGTGTAATGACTGATAAAAAAACAATACACTAAGGAGGTAGGGAATAAACTAGGGAGGTATTTAAGTAATTCAAAGTAGGTACCTAATTTTTGAGAAAAAGTTACTTTTGTCATCATGAAATCTTTTATTGTGCCGTTCTTGGACACGGGGCTACTCAAAATTAAAGAATTAAAATCTATCCCGGCCAAGTGACTGTATAAAACTCTGAATTTAACTAGGCACATAGTTATTAGACGTATGTAGAAGTACTAATTGCGTAAAAAGCATTTTTACAATTCTATGCTATTTTTGAGACAATCGGCACTAGGCGGAATCAGATGGCGGGAAGAGACGCGCGTTCGTCGCAAGTGCCAAGTTCATTTCTGCGTTTTGTAAAGGAAGTATGCTCTAGCATGAAAAAAATAACTTACTGAAGAATACATTTAACTTATATTAGTATTGAATCTAAATAGTAAAGTTGTCAAAAAAAATGTAGTGTACTCACCCGAGTTAAATTCGATTTGGGATCAATGCAAACATGAATGACGGTTATGAAAGGATTGTCAAGAACCGAACGGCTTGGAGGATATGGCTGATGTACCTACTAGGGTTTATTCGATCGATTGTAACATAAGTATAGAAATTCGTACACGAGAGTTGGCACGTGTAATGACACGATGATTTTTTTAACATGGCACTTCAGTTCATTATTAAGGCAAGCGTAGAAAACCATTTAGTTTTTTATCTAAACATACTCGCCGAGCACGCTAGAACTACAAAACTCATAGCGAGTCTGCAGTCCATTTAGGTACATGTTAATCGCAGTTACGTCCTTAACGGCTTCTAGCCCATGTCACCGCTTCTACATGAAATCTTTCCAAGACCGAAGTTAATCGGAAAGTTTCACGATGACAAAAAGCTTAGATGAAAGTATGCGTGCGCTCGTGCGTGCGTCGCTAGGCGAGCGGCCACACGGTGGGCACGATCCAGTCCAGGTACGCGGCCACGCGCGTGTACACGCCGGGCGTGGTGGAGCCGCAGCCGCTGCCGAACGACGTCACGCCCACGATGCGGTACAGCCCGTCCGACGCCGTCAGCCCCTGCAGCGGCCCGCCCGAGTCGCCCTGTCGATACCATTCCGCACTCAAATTTACACAATCGTTTCTCTCACCGAATCACGGTTCTCCTACTTCGAATCGTCGGAATGACGTCGACCACGCCGCCCCTCGCGGTCTTGCCGGATTTTACAGCGAGCCCAGAGGGGACGGGGAGGGCGACGGGAGTAAAATACGGGACAGATTTCGGGCTTAACCTTCGAATGGCGGGGGAGAGCGGTACCTGGCAGGTGTCGGTGAGGCTGTCGCCGCCGGCGCAGAACTGGCTGTCGATGATGCCGTCGGGCAGCTTGCGCCAGACGGCGTAGAGCGGCGCGCAGGCGGCGCGCGCCACGCTGGACACGTTGGCCTTCTGCAGGTGCTCGCTGAGCACCGTGTCTGCAACGAGCACGCCCGCGTCAGCACTGCCCGCGCCGCCCGCGCGTCTTGCGATCGCACAGCGCGGCCTCCGCTGTCGTCTACTCTTTGTCACATTGTTTTTAATGTTTTGTTCAGTAGTGAACAACGCTACGTGTATAAGTTGTGTATGTTTATTTTCTGTAAGGTGCGCAAAATTGAAGGCGACTGATACGGAGGTAATACGGAGTTAAATAATGTACTTGTAGTATTCATATTTCCCCAGCCAGAGACGGTGAGCGCCACGTCCGGGAGCCCGTCGCCGGTGTACAGGCAGGCGGGGCTGACTTCAGGAGCGAGACTCACTGGATGCACCAACCTGTCCAAATAGTCACTCCTCATTCTAATATGATGGTTGATTCTGTGGTTTTGTGGGTACAAGCGCGACCACTCAGCAAGTGGTCCCGGACTCGGTCCTCCGGTCGTGTAGTGTTATTGGGTTTTCCTAACTTAAAATACTCAGTATTAGTAATCGGTATTTTCACTCGGTGTATGATTATAGACTTATCCACTATGCCACGGTGCCACGGGGGACTGCTGCAATCCTCTGCCTTTGGGACGTCTTCGTCACGCCTGTAATTCCCGAAGAGGTAAGCAGAGGAGTATAGTACAGTCCCACATTTCACCAATTACAAAACGGAATAGGTGGCGAATCTATTGTCATACACCGAGCACACATCTGGACTCCAAATAACTACTATAAAATCTAAGTTCGAAAAATACAATAACAAGTACCCGACCCGGGATTCGAACCCAAGACCTCTCGATCAGCAGTCGTGCTTTGCAACCACTCGACCATCGTGGCAGTCAAAAAAATTATTACTACTACATATGTAGGTAATATAAACTATAATTAAAATAATAGTCCCTACGTCCCATCCACAAATGAAACGAATTTAACAACACCTCATGTTATTATATGTCAAGATGACGGGCTGGTGAGCGCGTCAAAGAAATGCACACCCACATACCTACCTACACACAAACATACGCTTGTAAAGCATTAGCCTAAAAATACATCTTGAAATTTGTGTTATTCGCTCAGAATGGTCAAGAAGTATACTTTTAAGGCAATCAGTCAACGACAGAATGCAATCAGCGAGCCGCGGGCCGCCGCTGCTCGCGCTGAGTACTTATCTTACTTCCACATTCGACTTTTGACGTGAAATGAACACTAAAATCGGTGAGTAAGCCAATGCTCTGCCCACCTCAACAGAGCGATGTCGTGATATTTCGTCGCGACAGTGTACTTGGGATGGATGATGCTTTCAGCTATCTCTATATCCGTGTCCGGGGTGAAGACCCTCGGCCCCAGCTCCAAGATCCCAAGCCGCACGATGCTGGGCTTGATCCTGTAACACGACGAAACTGTTAGTTCCGTTCTCAGTTTTTATTTATTATTGTTCTTATATCATCACATCAGAACCCTTACGGAGTTGACAGTAAGCACCGAGTTACAAATGTCACTGTTCTTCAGGCTCGCCGTGCTTTTTTTCTTAATGCTTTAAATATATCGTTCGTAGGGAGTCCTCTGCCTATCCCGGTGGGGGAACCGGCCTGGAGATACGTACATATGTAAAAAAGTAAAGTCAAAGAATAATTTAACGACATGGCATTTAGACATAGGGAATTGAACTTCCACATCCGCTACAAAACTGTAGTTTGCACGCATTTATTAGTTGCCCAAATACTACAGTCAAATTACATTACAATAATATTAGAGTTGCGATGCGCTTGTCAGTGATAGCCTAGTGGTTAAGAATTCAGCCTCTCATTCCGGAGGTGCTGGGTTCAAATCCATGGCGCGCACCTCTT
>DWFV01001235.1:0-11619 GCA_018246775.1 Parelbella machaon machaon
GCCTTAACCCTCTCAATATGAGAGGAGACCCATATTCCAACAGTGGAATGACAAATGGGTCGATTATTATTATAATTGAACCATAGATATAAATACTCATGAAACGTTTAATAGCGAGATACATAGTGATAGATGGCTGAGTACACCGTTATGTAAACTGGGTTGGAGGGGCGCGCTGCACTCGGTGTAAAGAGGATGCTCCATATTATTCTATTCCACTTCACCTATTTGCTAATCATTGTGCTCTATACTCTCAGCCTGTCCTATAACATAACTAATCGAAACGTTTATTCGATTACCGCTCACAACCCACATAATGCTCCCTACAGGGTACGTAATACCTAGTGTCATATAAGTCTTACAGCCCTGACATGGTTCTATATTCATCATTCACTTCGTACAAGTTTTAAGAGTCTATATAAGTAGCAAAAGATCAGGTTGATAAGGATAGAGTTATTTGACGCTCGGTCCACTCTGCCTGCTACGTTGCGGGACTGGCGTGATGATAAAATGATAAAATATTCAATTTAACACGTCAATGTGTTAATGGAGGTTTTTTGTAATGTAGATATGATGAGCTACATATATGTCACGTCATATCAAATATGACTCAACAATACACAAATATTAGATTGTAAAAGAGATATTTAATTTGACAAATTTATTATGCAATATTTTACTCGATAGTTTCACTCTTTCGTTCGATATTGGAATATAAGGCAAATAAATCGACTAAGTAAATAATGGTATAACATAAGAACGAATAAGTATTATATATGAAACATCTCGTCTAATTTAACATTTATTTCATGGAATACAATTCTATGTACTTAACCTTCTCATTCTGAAAGGAGACCTGTATCCAAACGGGGAAAGAACGGGTTGAAAAAAATGTTATACGATTCATCGAACTGATACCGAAAGCCGATGATTAAAATCGATGTGTCGAAGAATGAATAATACCTGAATGCGGTCACAAATACCAGCATATTTGCGTACATGTATATTGCGTACATGCAGTCACAAATGACTGCGCTCAGCTGCGATTTGACGGTTCAGCAGTTTTATTGTTTATATTATTATCTAGTACAGTAAATTTTTCAAGTATGCACGTTTTGTCATATGAATATATGTATTACTTGCAAACATTATTTAAGTCTCTGAAATCGGCGCGCTTATATGAAAAAATAATGAATGTAGCAGAAGCACGTCAGATATTCAAGGATAGTAATATTTGACACGCGGTGCGCTCTTCCTGCACTGTAAAGGACCTGGTGTGTTGATATAATATGTATATGGACATGTATATTCGGTCATTGGTCAAATTCGGTCATCTTTAAAGTTCTCCATATTAGTTTCTAAGGCGAGTGAAAACTAACCCCTGTTATTAGCTGGCAAAGCAGACCTAAACCAATTTCAAAATGGAAGGAGGTCCGCGCCGGTCAGGGAAATGATATAAATTGTTGATGATGATATAACCTTCACTCTCTCACCTCCTTTCAAACAGAATTAGTGCAATGAATATATTTAATCGAGCGTATCATGGAGGATCTTCCAAAAAACTATGTAGGTACATTGACGCCTTATCTAATTACTCATTATTTTATTAAGGTTAACGAACCCGATCAGACCATGGTAGGCTCGTGACCGCTCCGGGGTGGGCCCGAGCATACGGGCCCATTGTTTCTTTTGTCTCATGTGCATATTTGACGTGGGAACAGCGCATATGCACATATATGTACAGATTTATTTATATAGCGGACAAAAACGCATGTTTGTATTCCATCGGAGAAACATTTAAATCTCTAAAAGAATACAAGAACGGACCTTGAGCAAAAATGTATGTGCATTAAGTGAGATTTGTTTGAAGTGGTGGCGTAGTGACTGATAGTCTTATTGTAGGTAAATTTTAGTACTAAATGTGCCCTACGGATGCATTGTTCAGGGAGCTATCTTATCACCTCTGTTTAAGTGTTTGGTTTTAAATTGTCTTTAATAAAACAGGTTAGAATAAAATTGTTCAACTGTACTGGCTATTTAAGCTACATAATATGTTTTTTCGAAATAGCCTAAGTAGTTTCGAGTTTATCAATATTTCTCCTTCATGTGCTCACGCCGATCGCTGCGAATCTCCGTCGCAACCATCCTGTGTTCGGTGGGAACTCATGACGTAAAACCTTGATTAGATCCAAAACTAGTCGGGCTATCTCGAAAAAACATACGATAATTAATTTCAATGTGCAAATAATGACGTAGACACATATTCATAGATCGTTAGCATTAGAAGGAAAATGCATATATATTTATCAAAACTGATTCATCAACACCAAAAACAAACCGCAGGATCTAAAAATATGAATACTTTTTTCGTTAAAATTAAAAAATGTAATTTTTTTTCTCCCATAATTAAATTGTCACTACGGCCTTAATCAATTTCATTCTGAGAGCTTGTCATTGTCCAAGAGTTGATTTCAAATATCATTCAATAGACTTATTCGGTCGAAAGATGAACGAATTAAAACAGATGCTAATCGCCTATTAGCAATATGTATTACCATGTAGACAATTACCCTTTTGACGCATAATATGTTCGTGGAATACTTTGTAATTGTTCGATTATAACCAGCTAATGTATCAACGATAGGTATCCATGGTGAATTGTCCTCACTTCCTTCGTCTTCCAGTCCGGATGGTGGGATATTCATTTCCCTATTCCCTATTACCAATAATGAGTCCCTCGAATTCAAGTACCGTTAAATATCGTCGAAAATTTCCAGTACCTCATCGTTTTAAAGTAGAACGTTCTAGAAACTCGATTAAGTCTAACGTAAAACTTTCGACAATATTTGGTGTATTTTTTGATTATGTTATAGGTAGATACATATTGGACTTAAATGTTAATAATTATTATTCATAAGTTCTTACATTAGATAATCCCTTTATTATCTTCCGCTTGCCACAGCTGACTAATATTACGCGGGAACACAATATCATCACCATCATCATTATTATCATCATCCTGAGACCTTTGCCCATAATACTCGCACTATGCATGGGGATTGGCACATACAATATAATAGCATATTATAACTCAATGAAACCTCCATATACATAGTACGTAATTTTTGCTGAATGAAAACATAGATCAGATTTCGTACAATCAGCAAACGATATAAAGTGAATGAAACGCGCACAGAAGTCGTTCCGAGCGAATCAACGTCGCCACGGTGCGTTGCGCGCGGTAATTACCTACATTTTGTAGCTTGTAGCAGATCTGGAGAACCACCCTCGATGTTGCTGGGTATTGCAATATAAACGATGTGTTCATTTGTGTCTGACTTTGATGGAAATCGTCTCGATGATTACAGATTTATGTTCCAGTCTATCTTATTTTGACTGACTCGTTGGTCGAGTGGATGCAAGGGCAACTACCTACTGATCAAAAATCCTGGATTTTTATGTTATCTCTTATTTTGGACACGGGTCTCGACTTAACATTACAAGGGTTAAGGCCTAGTGTATAGCACAGCTTATGTCTTGACGTTTTCTGCAAAATAAAATGATAAAAGCAGAAATGGGAGTAAAATTGTCACTATCAGTAATATTCCGGGTAACCGTCCTGCACAATGCTGACTTGTCCGCTATCTGCGCTACGTGACTCACGTCTTGTTGCTAGACTTTTGTCTGTACAGCGTTAATAATCGTTTACATCATAATAACATCATTAATAACTATTTACATCGCAACATCTCTCTACACTCGCTGCCCTACACCCACACATCGACACTCGTAAAAAATTGTATATAAACACTCACTCAACATGTATAGATTTGTCTAGCCATTGCTCTTATGGTTAGTGACTCGGTGTTGGGTCGAGGGTTATGGGTTCGATTCCTACTGGAGAAAAATATTTGTATAATGAAAAAAATGTTTATTCTGTCTGGATGTGTGTGTGTATATATATATACACACACAGATATGTGTGTGTGTGTGTGTGTGTGTGTGTGTGTGTGTAGATATGGATTTACACGTATATATGTATGTATCTATACGTAAGTGTTGTTATTATAAAATAGACCCTGCCGGGCTTAATATCTGATGTGTGTGGAGATATTATAAAATATTTATTATCATAAACCAAAACCAGTGTAGTGATGCAGTAGCTTAGGTTATATATTGAAAAAGGGCTCTCATATAACGGTATGAGGTAAGTATTAAACCTAACATACATATATCAAACTATTACAGACACTCTGTAACTAACTAACCTTCGTCCTTCGGTAGCTATCTGCCCGGATGGGAGTCGAACCCGGAACCCTGTAGGCGATAAGTATATATAATAAATAAGCATTGTGATCAATTGACGTTCTAAACTATTGTAACCATTCAAGCTACGATTAGACATTATATATTCGTACCTTGTGCGGTTTTCTATCAGAATAGAATTTGACGATGTAGAATATCGTCTTTGAGCGCGTTGGAGACGGTTCGGTTGAACGGCTCGGAAATATCGGAGCCGTTCCCTAGGCGTTGGAAAAGTTTTAACGAATACTTCTCGTATACAAAAATATCAACCATAATTTCCATCAATTTTTAATTTATAACAACAAAAATTCCTTTAATACAATCCTTCAGGACTCCATTACAATAAATAAATTAAATAGAAATAGAAAAATTATAATTTTAGTCACTAGGCTCCGAAACCGGCGTGCATGTATCAAGAGAATGAGGGATGTGGAAGAAGCAGGGCATATCTGTAAAGATAAATATTTGGCACTGCGTGCTCTCTGCCTGCCCGGTAAGGGACCTGGCGTAAAGATATACCTACATATGATTGTAGTATTCCAAGCACACATTGCTCAATATTTTCCTTGAAGCCTCGATCCATGGATTGAGTCCAACATTGCTTAATTCAAGAGATCCTTTGCGATACGCCAGCGTGTCAAGGCTATGAGCTCTCTTGTCGTCATCTATGTAGATGGAATTAAAGAATTTTACACTTAAAATTAGCTATACATACATACATAACAATGAAGGATTATAAACTTACTTTAAAAGATCTAATTTTTTTATTGCAAACAAAATGTCAAAAAACGTTTTTTGATAACGGATTATTAGTATACTTGAATGTCCTCCACCAATATGTAGATTTTTATCACTATATATATCAAAAACATACACATTCATGTTGTAAAATTAATGAATCTCTAATTGATTGATTATTATTATAATTATTTTAATATAGATTATTAAAATTTAAAAGAGGGTAAGTAACATAGAAATATAAAGGTTTTAATTTTGAATGGAGAACGTCTATGAATGTAACTACAACTCAATAATGTATAATAATTGTTTCAAAGAATGAACAATAGATAATTCTGTCTTCAATTAATATGTCATTTTAACTTTGGTAATAAGTCTGCCTCGTTTGGCTAATGGTCGCAAGCGCGAATGCTGATCGACAGATCATGTGTTCGACCCAAAGCTATGGGCAAAGCATTATTAGGATTTTCGCACTTGAAGTTCCCAGTGCTAGTTCCGAGTCGTTGAGATTTGGACTGGTGCCCGGTGTTTGGCAGTAGGTTCACAACCCGTACTACACTCCTCATTATATACATATATAGACTTCTCATTATATACATATACCAGTGATAAATGAAGATGAAGCTCATCACCTCTGCAATGGTACAAGTATTTGGCACTCGGTGCTCTCTGTTTACCTATAAAGGACTCGGCATAACATTACAATAACAACATTATTATCATTATATCGTCACGCCAGGTCTTCTACGGGGTAGGTACAAAATATGCACCCGGCAAAGCCTTAAACGGTAAAAGGTCGTAGTGAACGCACGACACAGTTTTTTCACCAGCCGGTGTCAAATGACCGAAGGATGTTGCGGTGTCCACTTCCTCCGTCATGTTGCTCTATATACAGGATGTTGCCAAAACCGTTCACACCACCACCCTGTGTTTATCCAAACGCAGTGAAGTTACAGCGTTTCAGTAAACACGAATTACTTACATTTATAAACAACACATACAAACATTATTTGTTTATTTCCAAACGTTTGTTATTTCTTAATAGAAGTATTGAGAGCGGAACTCTACATTCAATTCCGTAGAATATTACTTAAATTGATTGAAATGAAAATTGTAATGTTTTATCACTAAGGACTGGTATTTTGGAATCGAAATTCGAAAATACTAATTGTGATCTTGTATATTACATCATTTAATTTTCATTATAAGCAACAAGATTTAGGCGCAATTGGGAAGGGGGATAGAGTTCACCACCCCTAAGGAAGTGGGATAGCGAAGAGAGCTTGTAGTGTCTCTAAACTTTGTATAATATTAAAACATTCCATCATCACGCTCGATCGCTGATGAAGTGGGCAGACTGTACTGATTGCCAAATATTTTTTTTTCAGACAAAAGTAAATAACAATCAATATGTTATTATAAAAATTGAATTTTCCAATGAAGTTTCAAAACTTCTGTTTGTCGCAACATATCATTACCATCACAGATCACACCCCGAAGAGGTAGGCAGCTGAGTGTTATACACACCCACGTTTCACCAGTTACGTTTACGTCCCACAACGGAAGAGGTGGTGAGTATATTCTCATACGGCAGGCACAGATCCAGACTCCAAACCACTATCAGGAATTTCTACTAGAAAATCTAATCGGCTCGAGAATCGAACACAAATTTTTCGATCAGCAGTCACGCTTACAACTACTCCACAAACGAGTCATTTTTTAAATTAATTCCGTAATAAAACGATAATACAACAATCGGAGCTCCTTGCGTCTATGTAACGTTATATTAAGTGGCGTGCTAAGCAAGTTTTAATGCGCTGCCAACTGGAAAGTAAGTATTGTATATCACCTTGTTTTAGAACGCAAACAACTTTAACCTCTACGGGTATAATAATACAGCTTAAATTGGCAGACCGCGGTAAAATCTTTATTTCATATAGGCTTAACACATGTGGAATCTTCGGGACACTTGCTTATCAGATGGTAAGCTTATAATAGTCAACTGCGACATTATTCAGTAGTAGTTTTATTAATGTGCAATTCTCACGATGTGTTCACAGCTATTGTAAATACTTTTGGTTTTTACGTACACTGTGTATATTATATTTAACTTTATCACATCTTTATCTTATTGTGGTATTTCTGGTTTACTTTATCTTATCTTTATCTTATTATGCTATGAATGTTGATACATTAAAAAATATATATATTATTACTTATACTGGTTCTGCTACATAAAATCTCTACGTTTTCTGTCATAAACTTGGTCTTTCTATTTATTCATAAATATAAGCATTTGATAATCATTCTAAAACAATAATATTTATTATTACATCAGCACGCCAGTTCCTCTGCGTGGTAGGTAGAGAACACCAGGTGCCAAATATCTCTATTCTCACAGATCTAACGGGCTTCTTTTTACATCACTCTGTTCATACACGAATATACATATATTTCATTATTTCTATGATATATCCACAGAAAAACTTATTTCAAACTCATTTATATTAGTAACCGGCGCTAAATTAAACACGTATTTCAACTCGACTCATAAAACACAAAAAACATAGCTGTAGCTATCCAAGCGCCTCGCCATCCATTACAAGTTGTAGGCGGCCCTTTACATTATTGCTTTGCGAAAACAAAGCTACAAGCTATTTCTGTCTAAGCAAGTTCAGATGTTGACACAAGGGAATTCTCATGACCGGCCTACCATGTTGACTCAAATAAACACGTGTTCCGAGCACTGCGAGCGGACTGTTGCCTGGACAGACACACACACGCACACTTCATTCATAAACGCTCGTGAATGGCTGCACCCCAGTGTGGAGTATAGGCATTAAACGTTACATCAAGGAGATTATAATTTTATATCTGGCAATAAATCACTTGTACACCTTCTGTTTTTAATCTCTTGACCTTTGTGCTATTAAAAAAAGTTTATGTTTTTGACATACTGTAATGTACCGTATTAATTACGTATTTGCGTATTTAATGAACACAATTATAGGGATGAGTAAATTTAAATTCAAATAGTTGTAAATAGAAAAACTGGAACATTAAATGAAAAATTTATACAGGTTTATATTCGTATATCTTAAATTCAATTGTAAATCTGAGCGTCAATTGTACATCTGTGCTGTTGGATTCTTTGGCGTGAAAGCTCTTTACGCGCCGTGCTCGCCTGGTACCGCGGGCGGACCAGTCGGCGGACATGTTGTTTTATTAATCGCGATACTGACCGCTGCCAACGCGAACCGATAAATTATTACAACATCGAAGCTCTAACGAATCCCTATTTATGTTTCTAATGGAATAACAATTACGCAAATATCACGTGATTAGCGCGGGCTTTTTAAAAGTAAACAGATGTATATGCATGAGGGTTTTAAGTTCGTTATACATATAATTTAGTATGTAGACGTGTGTAGATACGTTTCTTTAAATAGATATCTTTCATTGATCAATAATAACATGCCGTTTCGTCTATTGTGAGGTTTACTGCGCTTTGAACTGTATGATCTGGGTGGGCACGCTCTATGGTTCGTTTTTAGTGGAATAATTTTCTATTGTCTATTATCTCAGAAAGATACGTTTAGTATTTTAAACGCATAAAATCTAAAATGGAACATCGATATAGAAATGTTCTGTTAAGCAGAGATAAATTAATATTCGTAAAAAATAATGAATTTGAGGTGAATACCCGTTAATACAGTATACGAATGTACATAGTTCACAAAACATGTTTAATTTATTGTTATAAAGACTAAGTACTTTTAAGTAATAAATACAAAAATCCACTTTGGTTTTTCATACAGGTAATAATAATAAGCCTAAACTGGTTTTTATCACATAGTTTTATACAAATCAACCATGTAACAATAACTTACTAAAACCATTATCATTTTCATGAACCCTTTTATCGTTCCATTATTCGACACGGGTCTCATCATTATGAGGAAGGTTAAGGCCACAGTCCGCCACACTGGTCAAGTGCGAGCTGCATGCCTTTACACGTCATAAAGAACACAGTGAAGAACTCTAAAATATGCAAGTTTCCTTACGGTGTTGTTCTTCACCGTTACAACAATTGAGTGGGATGTGCTATAACTTTTTATAAAGAACGTGATATGATTTAATTAATTTTATGGGCCAGTAAAAACTATTTGAGATGAGAAGATATGTGAGGAGATGTCCAAAGCAATTTACAATAATTCTATAAGGGTCTAATATTATGCGTAATGTGTAAGCCTAGCGTCAGGTATATATTTTTTTTTATAGTAAAGTTTTTATAATATGTGAATAAATATGTCCAGGCCGAATTCTACTTGATCATGCGCACAGCGTAGTGCGACGCGCACGCGCATCGTAATGGGCTAGTCGTCACCTCTCGACTCCAGCTACTGTATAGTTTGCATACAAATGTCCCACGACGATATTATCTATACACTTATAAATAACATATTCATATTTTAAACGGCAACTTCGTTCACATCTTTATTGTTGCTCGTGCGTCGATGAAAATAAAGATTCTACGTAATTTTATACTTGTGTTACCAACAGCAAAACTTGTTTTATTTATTATTTATATAATTGTGATCCTGTTCTGATAAATTCGCCTTACGCTTATTTATTTAAATTCAAAAGAAAATTTTGATTTTATTGCAATACAAATTGTTTAAAATATATGTTCATAATTTTTTCATTGTAATATTTAATCACAAATTCTATTTTCAAGCGATTTGTATGAGTAAATTGGATTAAAATACCTTAAAATTAAGTTCTCTAACTAGTTTTAGTGTCATAGACGCTCGCAAACGACTTCGGGGAAGATTTGAAGTGAATGGATAACGGAAATATACCACAGAAGTGTTAAAAAAGTGTTAAGAGAGTCCTTCATAACTTGAAAGACAGCTGGTAACGTCTCTGGTGTTGCCATGTATTGTCCAATTTGCCTGTTTATCATCCAATGCTAAAAAAATTAAGCCTAATATTGATAAATTTACGAAGCGTTAAATTTAGGCAGAACCGAATTAAACTTGATTGTATTTAAATTATTCCAATTGTCTATGTACCTTGGGCATATAATTTACTCTGTATTTGCCACATTTACATTTCATTCTCCGTGTGTTTAGCGTCTCGACTCTCGATACGAACGCGTTATGACACCTAAAGCCAAATTTATGTCAATTATGGGCGATTGTTCGGCACGGCCAAATTAGGCGGAATGAGAAAAATAAATAATTATATCTAAACGCTATAAACGTACAGAAATAATACAAAGGGTATTATTATTTCAAGTAACGTGATAAACATAATGTTCATTTTAAACATGTAAACTAAGATTTAGAGTACACAATTAGGTCATTACATTAATTATCGGCCATTTTTTTTGCGCCACTGGTTTTTGTCGCTTCTATAATTATATTGTAATTATTATGTGTGTTAAAATATGAATAATCCATTTCGCACAGTCATATACAAATAAATATATAAATAAGTTATCAGACGCTAAACGGTAACATTTTAAAAGTATAAAACTGATTATTTATTTATCATTGCTGTCATCAGTTGATTAGAAACATTTTCGTGCATTATTTTTATCTTAGATTATCCTCATTTCATTCACTATTCACAGTCCTCAGTAGGTATCCAATATTAAAATTATAAGATAAGGGATATTTAAATAATTCAACAAGTATATTTAATGGGCGTAAAAGTCATTAGCGAATCAATTTATAATAGTTGTTATAAGTATTATCAAACAGATTTTGACAATTACAACTTTTAAAACTTTTCTCTCGATAAAATAGCTTTTTTATCATCTTTCCGTGATATAATTATTAAATTCTCATTTTAAAATGGAGTCATATTTATTCATGTTATTATACTATTCATGTTATTATAAAGTTATTATGCTTTAATTACACCGATCTTACAAATAATTATTATTTACTGTTCGTTAATCTATCAATATTACAAATTACGGTTTTTAAGCAATAAAATGTTTATAAATTATTGTCATTTTGTGACACTAAACTTAATGGAATGGGCTTAATTTATAAATGATAATAAATTGTTATTGTTTTTTATATGAAAATAGTATGTATTTTACTATTATAGTCTGGTATTAAAAAGTAACAGTAACAAAGGTTCCTTTAATTTTAAAGTAAAAATAACCATCCAAAATCAAAACTGAAGACATTGTGTTCTGTTCTTATTTCTCCTTTCATTTATTAGCAGCTAAAATACCAAGATCATCAGAATCCAGTGCATTAAGTTTCTCTGGATTGTGTAACTAATAAATTCGCGAATTATCCTGAAGTGTGTGCCCTAAATATGATTTATTGGGGCAATAAATCTGTTGCTCTCTCGTTATGATGTAGCAAAGACGTTTGAAAGCCTGCCAACTTGCCGAGCCCGCACTTCTAGATATCTATAAGCATAAAGTAAAACAGTCTTTGATATACCTAAATAATGATTTTTTATAGTTATAATGCTCGTAAATATCTAGTCAACGATCAGTTTCATAAACCGAAAGACAGGAAAAGTCCCAGGTAACCGAATAGACACAGC
>DWFV01001236.1:0-11615 GCA_018246775.1 Parelbella machaon machaon
GGAGTAGGCAGAGGAGTGTAATACACCCCCACATTATATTTGACTATATAATAAACACAAAAACCTTAACTAATCTATAAAACTTCGAGTCTTAGTTTATTTGTAGATGTGAGAAGTATTTACGTATTTTTCTTGACGTCTTATGACGCACCATTTAGTAATATCTTATGCAAAGTTAAAGTTCCATTTATTAAAGTACAACAAACAACGTTGCGATGCTTATCTCTATCTTTGCGATGTTGATTAATCATCAATGAAAAAATAAAGTGCATACAAATACTCATGTTTAAGTGGACCTCCGCGGTCCTTTAAAGGTGCATTGTTCGATGCCAGAGAGGTATCAATTTTCATCACATAAATTGCAATACGCAACGCAGGAGGACCTATTGTTCATTTCAGAAAAGAAATATGAAAAATTTGCCTGTCTATGCTACTAGATATAAAATATGTTTTATAAACAAACATTATTATATATAATATGTGTTTGTTTAGAGATGAAACATGTTTGTTTTGAAAAAAAATCAACCTTAAGTTATCTCAATAGATATAACACTTATTTATATTTAGAATAGGTAAGTTATATAATTAACGTTTTTATAACACCCGACTTAATGTACCTAAATATATATTTACTGAAAATATTATAAATAACCTCACACAACTAGATTTATATTTATCTAGATTTTATTATCATCATTTGACATGAGTTTTTGAGTTCTAGATGTCGAATTTAGATTTATTATTAGTAGATATTGTGCCTGACCACTAACCATAAAAATATTATTGTTAGTATGCTTTCGAAGAACTCAAAATGATGATAATTGTGAATATAAATTCTAAAATGAATATTCACTGAATATCAGTTCGTATTTGAGTCATTGATATTCAAAAAGTAATTTATATCATAAAAAATACCTACAGAATAGATATTGACTCCGATCGTACCTAAATAATCACCCTCAACATCAATTTATTTTTCATTCCTCCGTTAGAGCAAGTGATATTTAATCTTGAAAAGAGGAGCGCGCCAGCTTTCGTACCCAGGACCCCCGAGTTGAAGGCTGTATTCTGGACAACTACACTATCGTTACGATTTTAAACAAGTTTTAGCATATATTTAGGAGTCTTCGAAACCAACATCCATGTACGAAGAGAGTGATCAATGTGAAAGAAGCACGGCAGGACGGCTGGTCTATTTGGCACTCCGCGCTGATTGCCTACACCGACATGGAGCTGGCATGAAGATATGTATGTATGTTTGTATATTTAACATTGTATACAAAAGAATTAATTAAAGGGCATTTTTTAAATTATATGTTATTCTATCAATAATTTTCTAATATCAGCTACAAGATATCTTGGTATCGCGCACTGAGTGTATTTAAGTAGCGCGCCCGAATGTTTGATCAAGTGTTGGCTTATCAACAGAGCGAGCAGTGTTCGACAATCAAGGGACCCTTGTCCCCGTTTCCCGCCAACCCCACCGGATGTAAAATACTCGGTTACCTCGTCAATGCTATGTGTGATATGGTAATTAAACTTTTAAGCAATATTTACGATCGAAATAGATTTTCAACCACAGCTATATAAATATTAAATGATATTAAAACATTAATGCCTTATAATAACATTCTAAAGTTTAAACAATCAAATTTTTTGATCAATAGACCGTTAAACGGTCACCGCCAATAAAACACGTAAAATATGTAAAAAAATACGTATTTAAACATATAGCAAAATTAAAATTAAACATACAATTATATCTCGTTTATGATTTTGGTCTACTTTAAATTTTGTGACTATATTTTTTTAAATCACATTACCATCACTGAATCTCACGATTGTGGTAAGCTTTTATTTTAAATGATAATTTTACACCATCACACATGTCTTCGGTAGTATAGTGGTCAGTATCCCCGCCTGTCACGCGGGAGACCGGGGTTCGATTCCCCGCCGGAGAGAATCTTTTTTTCAAACATTATATTTTAATTTGAAAAAAATATTAATTCTTTTCTAGATATCTGCCAGCGTAATTAACATAATATTGTTTAAATAAAAATCTTAATTTTTTACCAAGTCGTAAATAGTTTTGTATTCTGTATAGGAATCAGAAATGTCTATCTCGTTTATTTATTAAAACTAAGACAATATGATTACTATAATATAGGTGGCCTATGTTTCTGAGTATTTATTAATGTTTGCCGCAGATTTATTTCAAACAATTAAGACATTTCTTACTGTTGCTAGTAATAAGTCCATCAATAATAACTGTTTACGTCATAAATTCAGTACTTACGGTTACCCAACTGTGATTAGGACATGTAAGTGCTTATGTATGCGGACATTACGCAAAAACTTACCAAACCAATCTTTCAGTGTTATGAATAGACAATTGCGTATAAAGTAGACGGAATAGATTTCTTTTTCTATTTTTACATGTAAACTGGCAACTTCAAATATTTGCGTTATAAAACTTACAACTTGTAATGTTTACACTTGAAGTCATCACTGCAAATCTCATTTAAAAAATTCCTTTGAAAATAATGGATGTTAGTATTTTCAAGAGCATTAATAAGTTAATATAAAACCTAAAAGTTTATGTACATTTATGATTTTGCAGGAGAGATAAATTTAAAAGTTTTTAAATTACAAACTTTTGTTTGAATAATTCGTTTATTCAAACAATATTTCATAGAAAAATCTTAAAAATTGTATTTTAATATAGGCTGTTTATAATCTTTCTAATAGTAGGCGTACTATTGCAAGAAAGGCGTTTCTTGCATTTTAAAAAGACACAGACAATAATTCAAAATTCAAATTTTATTTTGATTCCAATCTAAAAATATTTGTTCGTTGTATTTACGTGCCTTAATGTTTACGGAAATAAAGATTTTGTATTTCTATAAACTATAAATATAGATATTAGTATACAACACAGGTTGTTTTCTACTCATTTTTGAAAAACGCGGCTAAATTTTACCGCCATTGTTGCTAGAACACAACAAGTACTATATAGCTGCTTCTAGAATGAAGCCTGTTAACATGTACTAGCACTCTTTGAGTAAATTGTTATATTAATGTCAGCCGCTTTCGTCCACAAGAGCGCAGATTATCGAGTGTAGATATTGAATAAACGAAATGTAAAAGACATTTTTATGTTCCATAACAAACATTAAATCACTTGGGAGTTAATGTTTCGCAAGTTAATGCATTTCGCATTTGCTATTACGTGTTCTGTAGTACAACTGCATTAGTTTGCGTAATTCACGAGAATAGTGATTTGTACAGCATTTTGTATAGCATAACAGATGTACAAAACTAATGTTGATGAATACAGGTGTTGGAGGTGTCGAATACTAATTTATCTTGACCAAATAGTCCAGTTACTAGTTGATGAGGGAGTCCGAAGTGTCCGAAACAGGTATGCATTAATAGAGAAATTGAGGAATGTAGACGCTAATCAGGTAACCTCGTTGACCTCGTGAGGGACCAGGCGTAATGATATAAAAACAATAATATTTGCTATTTATAATAAAACAGCATTATGAACTCATAAGGTTTAAGTAATGGTACATCAAGTTCATTTAGTAATCACCCCTTCAAGTCGTACGTTCTGATATTAACTCTTTACTTAGCTTGTGTCGTGATAAGACACCAGAGAACTCTGTTCGATTCTATTACACTTCAAATTTCTCATTTCATCGATTAATAGCTGTCTAATCGGGAAGACTCAGGTTACAAGATAGTTGATATCTAATCTGAAAGTTAGTTTCGCTGACTTGCCTTTCTTTAACATAGGTTATAATTACTTTGCAATATATTTTATGAGAGATTTGATGAAGTATCGTAATACACATTAGTAATAAAATTTTTGTTGCGTGTTACAACCTTCATTATTTGATGCTTTATAACGACCTTATTAAGTAGTTAAAATTGAATTGTTCAAAAACGTTCTCGTTTGAACATAAAATGTTTAAAGACATAGGACATGAACTGTCCTAAAAACTCGCAGAAATCAACTAGATACCTCGCTTTGATGACGTAATGGTGAATACTATCGCGTTGAAGCCGAGAGCGGTAGGCATTGATAGGCACGCCAGATGGCAGAGTAATGCGCATTCGTGAGTATTAAGTTGATTTCTGCGTGTTGTATTGTTTTCCTTCGTTTTCTTAGAGCGCATCATTAATTAATAATTACTAAGCACTTATGTATCACATCTGCGCTAAGGCCAAATGAAGTATTTAATTTATGTATATTAAAATTCTATGGAAATTTTCTCATTCTACAGAGTAGACGACGATTATGCTACTAGTTTATATAATTTTTGTATGATGCCTGACCATAATTTATGTTTAGCATGTGACTGATTTGATTATGTATGAATGAATTTGAGAATTATTTATGCCATATTTCTTACGAACTTATTAGTTACGAACTTACTTAGTTCTTATTTTAGTGAATAAATATAATTGGTGTACGCCCTCATAATCAATAGATAATAATTCGTTATTTTAATTGGCAATTAATAATCATTGTGTATGTAAGTCAGAAATTGTTTCATTATAATATTTGACCATGATGTTATACCATATCATTCAAAAACTTTCTTAACCAAATTTGTTTCTTGTAATTACAAACATAGGCCACAAGATGGCGTTACTTTACATTACAGCGCAATAAATTTTATAAATGGTCTAGGTTTGTAAGGTTATTAGATCGTGTAAAATATACTCATAAATAGTTCTACAGCTTTATTCAATTGTTTCATTGTCAGCTATTGATATAAACCAAACAGATATGGGTAAATCCAAATCAGCGGTTAACAATAGCTTACTAAAGTATTAGTTTAATATAAATGTATTTAATTACATAATGCTGTTTTATTTATCTCTATGTTCAGGTTGCCAAATGGCCAAAGTAAGCTAAACACCATCAAATTGACGGGATTTGACAGTTCATTTAAGTGTCAATTCATCATTTGACAACTTAAGCTTAATACAATTTAATTCAAAATACGGATTGGACATTGATTGAATGTAACTTAATGTAAAATATTTTTATGTAATATCTAAATTTAATCTAGGTAAATTGGATTATTATAAGTAAAGGATTTTTTTACTATATATAAGGTTACCCTACATTAACGTGGTTTTAATTTAGTCATTATATTCAAACGAAAATAAAATTAGATTAGAGCCTACTCAAGTTTTATTTTACAAATATGTTTGATGTCTACAGAAAATCAAAAGAACGAAATAAATAAAACTTAAAAACATATCCGTTAAAATACAATCCAAAATAAATAAAACTTAAAAACATATCCGTTAAAGATGAGACGAAAATATATATTTTATGTTTTGTCATAAATCATTCAACACAATAATGTCATCGCAAAATATCAAATCAAATGTCAATATAATTATTTTTGCAACTTGTCAGTTTTTTTATTAAAAATAATAACTTCGTATTTATATCGCTCAGTATTTATAGTTAAACCATTGTATAAACTAGTATATATTTCAAAATTCAATCTGCGAAAATGGAACGTAATAACAACTATAATCAAAACACCGGCGAATTGACGGCAGTCGACTACGACCAGAATAATTTTATCAATTCAAGGTCAAAATATCAGATTCGTATTTTAATCAGTTGCTTGGGGCCCGATCTTGTGTAGAAAGCACACGTTCTAGTGAACTGTGAACTATTTGAAAAAACATGGCCTCAGCAATGCTGAAATTATTGAAAAGTGAAGTAAGTTATTCTCACATACATCCTATATATTATTTAAAAAAAATGTTATATAAAATGTTAACTGAAAAATAGTTTAAAAATTGCTATGTCACTGGTATTTTTAATTGTTTCAACGTAGCCTTTTCGAAAAAATTAAGCACCCTTTAGTTTAGGTGCAAATATTTATATTTTCCCCAATTCCCAGTGGAAAACTCCCACTACAATGTTCACGAGATAAACAGAGACTATAACATGATTCAAGTAATTTGGTATTTAAACTGGCTACATTATTCATAGTTGATTTCAGTATTGTTGCGCAGTTGTTCTGTATTTTAAGTGTTTCATCATGTTGTTCCATAATTCACAGGAATATTTTGCGTAACAGTCCTTTTCTGACTAAAATAGAGCTCACTTGCAAATGTATTCATTTATAACATGAGACCTATAGCTTTAAATTATTTGTTGCTTACTGTCTTTATGATTTTTATCTTAACAATAAAAGATTAGTAGGAGTGTTTATAGAAAATAGTTTTTCAAAATATATTTGTTTGACAGCATACTGACAACCTCTGTTGCATGAATTGCACCAATAATTTTGATACATGCTCTGTCACTGCACTGTAAAATGAATGTTTAAACACAAGACTGATTGCAGGGATCACAAGTTGTGACCCCAATGTAATCATGGCTGAAACAATCTTGTTAATTTTTAAAAAGAATATTCTGCTTAATTGTGTGTGTAGACTTAGTAGCAATTCAGCCAAATAATGTGCAAAATGTATGTTGCTTTATTTGATATATAATAATCTAACTTTTGAGAAACTATTCAACTTAAATTGCTTTAACTGGAGTTCAACCTTTTGGCCTTATAAAATAAAGAAAACCTAATAAATAACTGGCAACTTGAAATAAATTATCTTGAAGCCATAAAGGTTGAATTAAAGTGTGCAAATGTAATTTTGTTAATTAAATTCATTACAGTACTTAGATGACAAATGTTAGCAATGCTGTGGCTTTGATCTGAACGATAATCTTATATAAAAACTAATATAAACATAGAATATATGAAGGTTCTATTCCACAGTCACATCGCCTTCTGCATAGACATTATAGTAGTGTAGCACCAACAACGAAACTATATATTGATGGACAATTTGTGGACTCAAAGACAAGCAAATGGATTGAGTTGACCAACCCAGCAACAAATGAAGTTATTGGCAGGTTTGAGGAATAACGATTTAAATCTATGTTTATTATATTTTGAATGAGAGAAAATCTACTTATTTCCATATTAATATTTTTTAAGATAGACAAATAGGAAAAGTACATATTAGAAAATGGTTTGAAAGTACTGGGTATAATCAGTTGATGGTGTTGTGATGAATATTATGTTGTTTTGTGTTGCATTACACTGAACTGAAATGTTGCCTGATACAAAAACATAAAGGAGATGAAATGTCCTATTTTAATCCTCGCAAAAGCCAACATGCCTCTTCCTGAAGAAAAACTGCAGACTAAAAAGGTTGGATGAGTAAGGTCTGCAGTGACCATTTAATGGTCTTTGTCAGGATTATGCTGTCATAGATTAAAAATCAATTTAAATAATTTAATTAAGTTACATGAAAATAGAGAAGACAAGAGTGAATAGGCACTTTCTAGGTGAGTGTGCTACATCCTAGGCCTCATCTCACTTTCCATCAGGTGAGATTGCAGCCAAACGCAAGCATATTTCAGCATTTAAAAAAATAAACATTCTAAAATTTAACTTTGCTGTCTGAATGAACCTGATGATTTCAATGATAGTTAATAAATAAAATGGCAGTAACTGAATAATGTATAAAATCCATTATAATTTACAGGTTTATTCATACAGCTATATTCTATTGTCACTATGCTGGTATCTATCTATAGATCATTGAAATGATTTTACTAAAGCTCTCTTAAGTCAATATTATAATTCAGCACTCCCTGCTTACCCCTCAAAGGAAGCCCATTGGTGGGATAAAATAATAATATAAGATGTTCATAAATGAAAACTCTCAATGCAAGTGATCATGGAATGAAATTAATGTAGTCATTATTTGTGCCATATTACTACAACAACCAACATCAAATACCAAGTGGAACCTCATAGGAATTTTATTCACATAGAAACAAATTATGTTGTGATTATGTGATAGATATCTCACTTGTTTTTCTAAATTCTTATCATGAATGGCAAATAAGATAATGGCTTGATTGCTTGTATCTCACATTAAAGCAACTTTATCACCCCATTAGCTCTTGATAAGTGGGTTTTGTCATTATTTTACACTGATTTTATTTACCTAGGTACATGCCTTCCTAATTTTTATTTCCTACTTACATAACTGATCATTTTAAACACATTTAATTCCCCTGGCTGATGAGAAATATCTTATACATTAATGTTCATGCGGATGTGGTGTTTACCTGTAACACATTTAGCCTCACTCTTCCCTAGCTCATCAGACATGTGATAGAGAAACCAAAACATGAAATTTTTTAACCTAGTTATGACTGAACATATCATTTTAATATTTGAAATGGACATTTGAAAGCAGTAGTTAGTATTGCATTCTTGGAAAGTATAAAACATAATTTTTGTGAAGTCATACTTAGTGAAGTAACATTTTTTGAATTGTTATTCAAGATGCTTTGCATGGTTCACATTTATGTTTTTATATTTTTATGAAAACTTGTTATACATAGATCATTTCAATGTTTTTTACAACCTGTAACTGTATATATTTGTACCCACAGTTTATTTGTTAAAGAAAATCATGTAAAGCTCAATATAATACACTTTCCCTTGCTATGGATTATTAAAATTATAACTATTTTTCTTTTGCATTTTCATTTTTCTATTGCGCCTTATTTTGCCTGTGAAAAATAACGCCGCTTAATATTGCTGTATTGATGAACATTAACTTTTTTTTTACTTTTGATCTGTTAGCTTAACAATTTTATATAAATCATACTGGTTTTCTGCATTTTATAAATATATTGATGAAAACATTAATATTTTTTCAGGGTACCGGAAACAACACAAGAGGAACTGAATACAGCATTAGAAGCGGCGAAGAAAGCGTACAAATCATGGAGCCAAAGCACCATAATGACGAGGCAGCAACTAATGTTCAAGTGCATATGATTTACATATAATTATATACCTTTTTAACTTGCATTGTAGCGAACACAATACATCATGTGTAGTGCATTTAATGGTCGAGTGGAGAGATCAAACTGTCGTCAGACAGTGACATCCTGTCATTACAATTTATTGTTAACCATTTAAATTGTAAAAGATCTTGGGGCGCGGGTGCATTGCTAGCATTTATACTGCATATGTATTGAACATTATGCGGATTGAATAAAACGTGTGTTTTGTATTAAAATAGTAGCAATAAATTTTAATCAAAACTAGAACATTATGAACAATATTATGGAATATTTTTTCTGTAAAATCTGCTCATTATTATTAGTTGATATATTATTTTAAAATAGGGTTTTGAGAATTTAATTTGGGGACAAAAAACTTCGTTAACATTGAATAATATCGAGGTATTGCAATCCGATTAAATTTTGAAGAGCTACCCCACAAGAAATTATCCATAAAATGCGTAATATATGGTCCGCGTAATGTTGGAAGTGTCAGGACTCGCCTCCCCCAATCTTACGTGGGGGAGCGAGGGGATCTTGACAAGTATTATGTAATTTTTTTTCCTGGAGAAACAGCGTAAAATTGCGATAAATTGGGTTAAGTGAAAAATGTTTTCATACTGAAATATTGACAATAAATAATGATTATAGAGGATATGACGTAAACATGAGACAATGTGCATTGTTTTGATTATTATGATATAGCATGACATAGTCTGTTATCGTCGCTGCATATCGTATATCTACTAATGCATATTATTTAACGCTTCATCAAAACATGTTGTTTGAGTTATTTACCAATCCAACGAATATTTACATACAGCATGCAAGGTTTTTAAACATATTACGATGTACTATACAACATTTTACTATACAGCAGTGGACGGAAGTAGGCAGATGTTGATGATGATGATAATGATACAACATTTTAGCATACACTAGAATATATAGGATCAATTTTAGACGAACATTTAAGGGAACCAAATTCAGCATTAAATGTGCTGACTGGTTGTGGTAATTTCTTCCAGACAATTTAAACATATGCATAGAAAGCGTTAATTTTTTAAAAAAGGATAGGCTGCGCTGAAATTAGGAAAATAGGATAATTAGATCGGCTACATTATGTATATTTTAATAAGTAATTGAAAGACTCGTTTTAAAATGTTGTTACATCACTTGTTTTTAGATTTGCCCGTTTATTGAGAGAGAATCAAAGCAAATTGGCAGCGAAAATTACCGAAGAACAAGGCAAAACTATCGCCGATGCCGAAGGCGACGTCCTGAGAGGCATTCGTAAATATTCCCGGAATTTTTCCCTTTTCGCCAACCTATTATAATTGACGTCACTATTATAATGTAACTGCTATCTATATAACATATTTTATTTAATATATCAAAGCAATATAATTTATCCACTGCAAGAAATAAAATGGAAGCCATATTATGGAAAACATATCAATTGAATCAAAAGTACAATAGACTAGAATATTTATTGATACTACACAGTATGATTGCAATATAATATTGATTGTTGTTCTAAATCATGGAACATACATGTATCAATAAAATTAAAATTACAATAGTCATCAAAAATTGCTTATTGATGTTTGATTACGAAGTAAGATTCATGAACTATTCGACCATATTACATGACGCCTGCTTATATTTTCAGAGTTGGTTGAGCATTGCTGCAGTATCACTTCCCTGCAGCTGGGTGACTGCATTCAGAATATCGCCAAGGACATGGACACACACAGCTATAAAGTGCCTCTCGGTGTTGTTTCTGGTAAGCAATATAGGTGGAAGTTGCATGGTTTTTCCACTTCAAAAATAAATTTAATTATACAAGTAACACCCGTTCATGTAGACATGATATTTGTTGATTCACAATGTTTTATGCCCTACATCATATATCAAGGAACAGGGGTATGCTGAAAAATAATACTACAAGATTATATCAATTATATTAAGATTATATATGAACAAGAGCTATGTAATCTACATTTTGCAACATACATACATATTACATATATGTACAGGTTTTTAATTTTTTCACATACAATTTTGTTTTTGATCCAATAACCATTGTTATGTTATTTACCTTCAAGTATTTTCTAAATTACTACATTTTTAAGACTTCACACCAGTTACTATAGCCAAGCAGTGATAGACTAGTGGTTGAGAATTCAGCGTCTCATTCCGGGGTTAGCTGGGTTTAAATCCATGGCATGCACCTCTTTACAAAAGTGCATTTTGAACTTTAAATATCACTTACTAACAGAGAAGGAACTAACATCGTGAAGAAACCTGCACACCTAAGAATTAATGTATAAAAAAATTCTAAGGTGTATGTGTGTATGGTGTATGTGTGTATGTATGTAATTCTAAGGTGTGTAGGCTGCCACACTTAGCCAGCGTGGGAAACTATGACCTTAACCCTCTCATTATGTGAGGAGACCCATATTCCAACAGTGAAATGATAAATGGTTCGATGATTACTTTTTATTACATCAATTGCTCAGCTAATTGCAGTACTATTTATTGTTGAAGATTTGGGCTAATTAGTGTTACTGTACATCATCATCATCATCATCATCATCATCATCAGCCTATTTCAGTCCACTGCTGGACATAGGCCTCCCCTAATGAGCGCCATCGCGCCCTGTCTTCTTTATCTTTTTGTTACTGTACATAATGTATC
>DWFV01001237.1:0-11612 GCA_018246775.1 Parelbella machaon machaon
ATCGAGCTCAGTGGCGTGCCATTGGAGAGGCCTATGTCCAGCAGTGGACGGAGGTAGGCTGATGATGATGATGGTGATGAAATATTAATTCACTGATATCTTTTGAACGGTAACCAACAAAATCGGCTCATTCAAGTTTCTATGACATACGTACAATAAACCCAATACAATGTTAACAAACGAAAACTTTTGAGAAGTTATTTATTTAAATCATAATTATATTTTATTTTGCATAATGATATTTACAACTTGTGTTCAAATAAAGTACTTAATATTGTCAGGTTTTCCATTTTCTATAGCATGAAATATTTCATAAGTAATATATTATATAATATAAATTTATTGTTTTCCCGCCAACGACGGTGGCGCCATTCGCACGTAATAAAAATCGCGTGATCTGCTGGAACAAGCCACAAAAAAATATTACCGTCTAGTCCTCGCTTGTAACAGGAAACTTGGGCGTACATAAACAGAAATAAATGTGCGTTTATTTCATGAGATGATTGACGTTTTTACTTAAGCGTCGAATAACTTATTGTAATGTACTTTTTATAGGCCAATTCAAATTACTTGAATTCATTTCCTCAGTTATTATGTGCGAGTGCTGTCCTATTTAATTATTATTATTTATATATGACTGCGTATGCGCTGCATACTTATAAATAAGCATAAAAACGTAACTTCACGCCTGGTAAGACATACCTCTACGTGACGTTAATAAACAAAAGTTTGTTTATTTCTGCCATTGATTTCGTTTAGATTTTTATTTAATCAAAAATTATTGTACAAAACGGTCCCTGCTAAAGTCCCTATAAAATCTGTTCAGGCAGTTTATAAATAAGTTTGGAAAAGTTAAAAAAAAAAAACTTTTGCCTTGGATAACATTATTTTATAACTACGTAAAGTTTAGCAAGCGTTATTTAAAGTTACAGACATACCGGTCAGGTTCATTTATACTGTCTTAAGGCAACGAATAATGACGATAATGTGAGCTAAGTTGAGAACAAAGTTTAACATACATATGATCAAAATGTGATGTATGATATGTTTTAAATTAGTTTTACCCGTTACTTTAAAACACTGTCGTCTTCCATAGAGCGTTGCTGGTATAATTCAATTTAAAAAATATTAAAATAAATAATTATTATTGCCTACCAGTGTAAGAACTCGCATGATGGTATAATAATAATGCTACATTCAAATTGTCATAATTTTTGAGAGATGTATAAAAGGTACAGGCTTTCACATTACATTACTTATAACTTCCTGTTTCTTTGATGTCTCATTCATATTGATTACATTGTCAGTGTGAAAAGAATTCTTGTTATTTAACACATTTTCCTAAGCAAAATATCGCCGTTACCTTGCCGAGAGTTACCTGATTAATAACAAGCTTTCGAAGTTTATTTGTGTTTCTTGGTGTGCTATATTCGCACGCCAGTATCGGCCCAGAACGTTCTAAACCATAGACAAAGTAAACGAAGAGCGATAGTAGTGTCCTCTAGCGTAGATCTTAGGAATACATAAATCATTCTGATCACGTTCTGAATAGGATATAAAGCAAACAATAAATAATATCATAAGCTCTGTTTAGTTTGGGATCAGATGGCCGTGGCTGAGTTGTTCCAAGAGATTGATATTATTTTATTGATAACGTCCGTGGATATACATTATTTCAATTAATTATTATCATCAGCATCTATGGTTTCTATGTTTAACGTAATTATCATTCTCACAAGCCTCTACCGTTTTCTCTGTAGGACGTTGGCCTTTCCCGAGCTGTCCCACTACACGCGATTCTCCTCATATCTCATCTAGCCGCTACCACCTGCCTTTTTAAGGTCATCAGTCCAGCGGATCGAAATAATAACGAGCGGCGTTCGAAATAATATTTTTTTAAAATTAGATACTAATTGTCTATCCGTGGCGGAGCGGAGAAAAAATACATCCTCCGACCCCATGCCGGGTTTTCATTGTCCTAAGGGGCGAAAAAACACAGTGTTGGACGATCACCAGTAGCGCAGCCTACATAAGCTCTGCTAAATATTTCGGTTTGCTATGGTCAGCGGCGTAGGCTGTGGAATCCCCTACCCTTAGGGAATTTTGACAATAATCCTTCAGGGGAGGCCTATATCCAGCACTAGACTGAAAAGGCTGATGATGTTTGTGATGAAAAAACTTACTATATTTACTTATTGTATTTTTTAAAGTAAGAGTGGATTTACGCTGGTAAAACCTAACTAGCACCTAGGTTATTTCAAACAATATTTCACCATACTGCACAGTGGTTCAAGTGATTTATGTACCACATACAAACATATATATCTATACATATACATATATGTATCTCGTAACACGTATCTCAGGAGGTTCGCACGCTCAACCTTGCACTTTAACTGAGCGGAACGTTCGACGGGCAAATGTTGAACGGAGTCGCTAATTATCATAATTAATATTATAAATGCGAATGTAACTCTGTGACTGTCTGTTTCGTTTTCTTTAGCACTGAGCTAATTTAATATTGTTTTGTATGGAATAAGTTTCGTGTATAGCGGTTTAGATTTGTTTTACGCTTTGGGGATTTAGAATTCTGGAATTGGAATTTTTCCACGCATAGCTACATACAGTTTGCGTTGTTTTTTTATTTGATATCAGTTAGTGTGACGTTTAAAAAAATATAATAAGGAAACCCACACACGTTAGATTACTCAATTATGTTTTGTAATACTTGTAAAGTTGCCCAATTCGCAGTTGACTGGGGTAATAGATTATGTACTTAGCCGTAAAAAGTAGTAAAAAATATGCCGCATTGTCAATTGTTTCTATAACGTAATGCAGCTAACCTCAGTATACATTATTACAAGATTTTACAAACAAATGTACACGTTTGTATTTGTTAAAGATACATGTGACTTTATGTCAATAGACTCATGCTCTATTACACGGGACATATAACATTACCGTTCAAAAGTGTGAGGCTTACACTCCTCTACCTATCTCTTCAGGGAAATAAAGGTGTAATGATATGTAGACAGATGTGATAATAAATTTATTTAGCATATTTTATGCACGTTTTGTAAAGTTACAACAAAATGCACTTTCGCTTATACTCGTATATTGTTAGCAAAGGCATAAACTATTTCTCTATTGCCAGCATTTTCATTGCAATATTATTATAGCGGTAAATTATTTCTGTGTGGGATACCTGTTTTCTCCAGTTAAAGATTTATGAGAAAATACCTTACTGAAAGGGTGGCAGTAATAATGCTACGGAAGAAGAATAAAATGCAGGCCCAGAGAAAATCCTTGGACTCAGAAAACTCAAGAGCAGGCCTAGTTGCGCATGTTGAGGGCGATCTGTACCCAGCAGAGGACCTCCATGAATGAAATGATACTATATAAATATAATACCATCGATTTAAAGGAAAAATCAACCTAGAACGGATTTTTAACATTTTAAGTAATTGAAAGATAATAAGTTATAAAACTTGTCCCATTAAACCGAAATCTTGGTATCAGACGAAAACTAAGAAAAATATTACGGTGTTTAAATTAAGCTTTGGTTATATTCAAGTTAGCAAGATTATAAGCAAAGATGTGAAATACAAAATTACCTTTCAAAACAATTGAGTACGCACGTAAATTACCTCCATACATTGTATTATAGCGTCTTACTTTCGCAATGCCTTAATGCAATAAGGTTGCATAAAACGGCATTTTCGTTGGAATGTCCATAACTAACCTTTCAGTAAAGAAAGTGGGTTACCCATACGATAAGGCTGTATAGTTTGATAACAAAATACAAATATACTACTTGTACAAAATTTAATAAATCTTTGTTTATGGTTATGTTACAACAAAACGACTTTCGCTTATACTCGTATAGAGGGAGTATGGAGAGTCATATATACGAGTATAAGAGCTATCTCGATAGCTACTGTTAAAGATAAGAGCTAATATAACAACATTTTGTGTTAACTGAAGTTAAATACAAAATTTTAACACATCTATTTAAAAGTATTTTGTCTATGGCTTACAATTGAGAGCAAAAAAACATAATTCGGGCTCACAAGCAATGGCGCCCGAAATTCCCGCCAAATCGGCCGCCATAGCACAACACAACAGAGTAGAAACCACTACGAAAATAAAATCACACGAGCAGAAACGAGAGGAATGCTCACGATAGCTTTGCCGAGTATAAATGTACGTACCTGTTTCTTGGAATTCGTTGTAGATACGTTGAAACCGGTCCCGTCAGCTGACGAAACTGAATTACTAAATTATTTGCCGTTGTCGCACACAGACTGATAAACTAATCTTATCCTGCACATTATATAAATATATTCGTTTTGTTTACTTATTGTAAATTGTCATAAGCGCTGTAATCATTAATAATAAATATAACAATGTTGGGATAATCTAGCAAATGATAATTAATTCTTCAGAATCATAATTATTCTATTGTTTTATAATCTGTGCCATGGTTAATCACAGTTCAGTATTGTTTGTAGATTTGTTTAAATAAAATTATCATATACTATGTAATTCAAGCAGGACCGATTTAGCACAACGATTATAGTTTGCTTGGCAGGTTTAGGTTCGATTCACGACCAGGTGTATATTGGTACGATGAATATAATATGTATCTACTCTGTATTATTGTTTGTTTACAGGACTATACAAATTATGATGCCAGTGATATGAAATATTTAAATGACTTGTAATTTATTTCCAAATATTCATAATAAATCGACCCATTTGTCATTCCACTGTTGGAATATGGGTCTCCTCTCAATATGAGAGGGTTAGGGCCGTAGTCTGCCACGCTGGCCAAGTGCGGGTTGGCAGACTTCACACACCTTAGAATTTTTTTTTTTTTTTGTAAATTCTAAAGTGTGCAGGTTACCTCACGATGTTTTCCTTCACCGTTAGCAAATGATATTTAACTTAAAACGCACTTTTATATAGAGGTGCGCGCCATGGATTTGAACCCAGCACCCCCGTAGTGAGAGGCTGAATTCTTAACCACTAGGCTATCAGTTATATTTGTGTATTCATATTTTATTTCTTGATTTATCCAATTATTAAGATTGAAGTGCGTGTAAAATTTTATTTTATATTTCACACACAATTTTGTATCTATTGTAAACCTGTGTAAGGTAGAGCACAAAGCGTGAATATCTTTGACATCACTGTCCAATAATTCACAATAAAGAATAATTTGAATAGAAAAGACTTGTTATGGCCATATTGCTATTTTCATCAACAATGGCTGGTCTTAGATGACTGTGAATTGGGTACACAAAAGAACCTACTTACCATTCAAACATACAATACTAATATTGTACATGATAAAATATCTCTGGCCCTCGTTCTCACTGCACCGATATTGTTGAAATCGGACCCATCCTTATCCTTATATCCTTAAAAGTAATGAAAATACTTTGACTAAATAAAAAAAATATTAGTCAATAATAATTATTATTAGGGGAACCTATGTCCAGCAGTGGACATCAAGAGGCTGACGATGATGATGATGATGTATAATTATTTCAATCATAAACCTCTAAAACAGTGTAATAAAGGATTTAAAAAAAAAAATGAAAGCCTAAAAAAAAAATTAGGCATAATTTTATAATTTTTAATAAAATAATGCATTTATAATTTATAATCGTTTTTTTTAAATTATTTTTAATTTTATAATTTTTTAACGATAAAAGCTTGTATAAAATTTTACAATGTCTCTCCACAAAAAAGTCTAATAAAATCTACGATAATAGTGTAGTTGAGCAAAAAAATTAATCAATTAAAGATTATTGGGCTTTCCCATTCTCTTGCAACAGCTGCTGATGTTAGGACAAGTGTGTCCGTGTGTGTATGTAATAGATAATGTATATAATAAATTGTAAAGCTATACACATACATTATATATTACGTCTCCATACTAATCTCTTCTGTTCGTTATTCACATTTCACTGTGAGGAAGTATTTTGTTCGGTAATTTCGAATTTATAAGCGCCCTAATTCAAAATATACAAAAATTACCTAATTAAAACACCTTGAATATAACTAAGTTCAAAAATGTATTGCGTTATTAACGACTATTCGCTTTATTGATAGCCGAGAAGCAATAGCTACATGGCTAGAGCGATGGCTGAGAGCGCTCTCAGCAACTTTCTCTAGAGTCAAAGGGCATATCAGCATTCTTATTCATCTTTTAACAGCACTCAATACTATATACATGCTGTGCCTATCATAATGACAGCGTCATTTGTCTAGTAGTTGCAAGTGCGACTGCTGATCAATAGGTCCTGGGTTCGATCCCGCGATTGGATAAAGTATTATTTTTTAAGTTGAAATTCTCAGTAATAGCTTGAATTATGGATTTGTGTCTGGTGTATGGCGATAGGCTAACCCCCCATTTCATTGTTCATCGTTAAACTGGTGAAACGTGGGAGTTTACTGCAACTCTTCCACCTACCCCCTTGGGAATTACAGGTGCGATGTTATATTATGTTACCTATTAAATCGATAAGGCTAAACAAAAGCTAATAACGACCCAGGCACCTCACTACCGTTCAAATGACATAACAGACAGACATTTTGAAATGCAACCGTCACGTAACATTAAGAAGAAGCTACTCACGAATCTGTATTGCAAATTATGTGCTTGAAATATTTACGCGCCTTTTATGGTAATAGACATCTCAGAATTCTAGGCCGAATATTTTCTAGCTATAAACGTTAGATAACACGGTGACACCCACGCCTTTAAGCATTCTCGACCTTTGACTTTGACTCTTGAATAAATTAAATTAACACAAAAGTTGCGTAAAGTGATGTGTTTATTGTGTTCTGGATTCAGTATAGAACTATCTCTGTCGCACATTTTTTTTTTAAACGTTGAATATAATATCATTAGAAATGGTAATAATATAAGAACAGAGCAAATAAGTCATTATTAGTAGGAGGAAACAAACAGCAGTTTAATTTCTAATAACTGGCACGTTAAATTATTTAAAGATTTTTTTTTGTATGCAACATTAAATAAAAAAAATATATATTTACATGTATTTTAATTAGTATCGCAATAACTGTTTCACAACCACCACTTAACTGGTGACACGTGGGTGTGTTTTACACTCCTCTGCCTACTTCTTCGGGGATTACAGGCGTGATGTTACGTTTTATCACGTTTAAAGAAGAAAGCTCTATACGTATTTTTCTATCATTATATCTATTTCAAATGTTGCTTCGTTAAAAATGGTGCTTGCCAGTACCAGTATAACTCTTATAGCAAAATTGCTGCCAATGATACTTTCCAACATATGTAAGTTCTTTCCTACGTTTTAAAGGGTTATATCACTGTCTTGTATATATCATTAATAATATCCTATAACTTATATAAGTATGTGTTTGTTTCTTGCAGGGTTCACACCCGGACAGCCTGTATCGGGTGCCGGCTGGCAGCGGCGTGGGCGCCAGCAAGCTGATGCGCGCGCTGCGACTACTGCGGTGGCCCATCGCGCTCTTTGCTGTTTGCGTGGCCCTGGCTGTCTTCGTCTACTTCCTCATGCCCAGTAAGTGCAGTTTTTGAAGTAAATTATTACTGAAAACACGAATTAGAGCTAACGTTACATGTCTGCTAAAGAGAGTAATGAACGTGGAAGAAGCACGGCAAGTATGTAAGTATAGACATATTTGGTACTCAGTGCTCTCTGCCTACTATGCAAGGGACTCAGCGTAAATATATGTATATATGTACTACAAGGATTTTCGTGGAGAATTCGAGGTAATTAAAATCAATTGCCATCAGAAGCGCCGTGTCTCTGCGATCTCTTTCTGATTTGCCATCGTTCATGAGGGTCATGATCTCATTAACTAGCGATGCTCTTAACAGTTTTTCTACCCAAGATGTCAAATTACACCTTTTGACCTTTTTACCTAATTATAAGTTGAAATAATTCAATTTTCTGACTTTAATATTACACATTTTCAATAACAGATACAAAGGATTTTGCATTTTGATTTTTGATAAAATTTTAAAAAGCGCATTCAGAATTTTCGATCTGCGAAAGGTTGCAGGCAGATGCTGGATGCGACAAGCCGAGGCCAGAGCGTGATGGCGCTCATTGAAGGAGGCCTATGTCCAGCTGTGGACTGAAATAGGCCGATGATGATGATGATGACTCAGAATAAAACATTACTGAGTTCTTTAAATAATTAATACAAGAATTAAGATATGCATATGTATAAAAGTCTTAAATAAACCTTGAGCCATAGCTGCGTTCATACTAAAAAAAATAGCTACCTCTTAGATTTTTTGTTAGAAATCTACTTACGTTGTTGTCCATTCAATCTTATCGCTGTTCAAATTATATGTCGCGTAAATTTCGGCTTACTGAGTATAAAAATAAATCGCCTAAATAAATATAAAAACTGCAAATTGCAAGCTTTTAAAGCCTCGTTGTGCAATTTGCATTTGCACAGTACATTAGAGATGCATGTCTGTCATACACCGGGCACAGATCGAGACTTCGAGTCAGTATTTGAAATTCTAAATAAGAAAAATCCGATACTACCCGACCCGGGATTTCAACCCAGGACCCCCTGATCGGCAGCCGTGCTTGCAACAACTTAACCAACGACCCGGCTACAATATCAGATAGTGTGGACAGTCAGATAGCTGTATTTGTCCCAAGATAGTCGCATTATTTCTATATAATTCTTTGTTCGTGATTAACACATCTGACAATGCTTTTTGCTTCATCCGGCAAGCCTTCACTTTCATTCTCTTTGCTATTTGTGGTGTAGTACAAAAACCAAAACACATCACTAGAAGAATAAATAGTTTGTTATAAGGGTAGCAATTACATACTTCTGTGTCTAAGTGGGGCTTGTTGGCTACTTATGGCTAGACATATTTATATATTCTATTCATCATCACGATAACTAGACAATAATTATATTTCATGTCATCATCATCATCAGCCTACTCCCGTCCTCTGCCTGATTATATTTATCAATCAAAAATGGGGTTAGGTATGAAAAACAATTTTTAACACTGATGTGTCTATCTGTAAAGATAGATATTCTGGTATTTGGTGCTCTCTGCCTACCCCGTAAATGAACTGGCGTTATAATATAATAAAAGTCATAATAATGTTAAGGATGAGCTTCCTAAAGCAACAAGTCGACAAGAACGCGCACGGCGCTAACTACGTCACCTTATCGTCAGCTCATCTGATCGAGGGTTTACATTTCTAAAGAATATCACTCTCTACCACTTTCACTAGTTTTCGTAAGCGCCTAGTTATTAAATCCTCCTTTTAACTTTCATTGAACAGCCACATTATCTATTATCCAATACCAACGGATAGTTTACTTAACTATCGCTAATAAATCACATAACAGTTTTTTTCAATACGATTCTTCATGTTCATCGAACACTGTATCTATAACCGAATGGTTACATAAATAGGTTTTGTTAACAATCATTACGTGATTATTATTAGAGAACAATACTAATGTATTATATAAAGTAGTGTCCATTATTGAATAGAGTTAAACAATTAATTTTTTTTTAATAATAATTTACGATATGATCTGAAATCTATTCATATTAGGTTTTTTTAGAAGTGTCTAGGTCAAGTATTAATAAGATTTTGCTACAGATATTACCAGTACTAGCAACACATCATTGCCCAAGGTCTAAGACAATTTCGGTTCTACTTCATATCATTTATTCAGTTATCATCAAGTAGGTAAAATGTAGAGCCTTTAATATTCGTCAGGTTTCAATTAAAAGATGAATGATTCAAGATAACTATTTGCAATTTATATATACATAATATATTGTATTTATGTATATGTATATTTTATTATTATTATTATTATATCGTCATGTCAGATCGCTTATGAAGCAGGCAAAGAGTTCTGATTGTCATCTCTATCCATAGAGAACTGACGTGTTTCTTCTGCTTTCATCACTCGCTTTATATACTCACGTCCATTTCGGAGACTTCTGATGCCCACATGTATCCGTACATAACATAATTGAATGGCACTTGACATATTATTATTGTTATGTAAAGTGATGTGTGGCTGATTACATATAAGAGTTAACATGTGTATGTACACATACACATGTTAACTCTCATGTGTTACTTGTCTGATTGTATGTGTATAGTATTATAGAATTATCGTAATATTATGGCCTACCCTGTAAGGGACATGGCGTGAAGATATGTATGTATCGTAATACTAGCATTCACATGCTACACCGGGTGTGGATTAAAAAGAGACGATTTTGTAGTTTCATTTGTATAATTTCTTAGCTCTTAGACAACATTCAGAAGAGAATGTTACAATTAATCCACTCTCCCACCCAGAGTGCTTCCTTCTCGATGATAAAGTATTTCTGATAAGAAAAGTTAATACCGTGATTTTAAAAAATCACAAGTTGGAATAATCTATATTTGTCGTCCAATTATCTCCACGATAAATTCGTTAGATTCGATTAAGCGGTTCTTTTTAGAAAAACTATTAAACACATAGAGTAAGTATCTCTCGTATTTATAGTACTATGTAAGCATCGATTAGTATGAATGTTTGTACATACATTCATATATTATTTAATAGATAATATATATACCTATTGTTAGATATTCATTTAGAACTGATTACGTTATAAAGATTTAAGTTCGCGCAAAACAATATGCACAATTCACACAGGATAAAAATCCCTCAGTTAATAAGGTAAGTAAGTACATTTGCATATGGAGAGCTTTAACGCGTAATTTACGATTTAAAAATATGGTAATCACGACACGAGAGATCCGGTGGTGGATTATAAAATAACTTTCGTTATAATTATTATCCTTTCAAGTGCAAAACTGTACTTTGTTACCTTTTCGCGGTGCTTTTGAACGCTGCGTAAATATTCACACACTTTCGCGTATCACACGCGATGGGGGACCTTACAATCGTTTTAAGGCTGTACTAAAATTAAAATTATGTTATATCATCGTACGCTTTGACGGCGTCTCGGCCGGATGTGCCCGTATCTCCTTATGTTGCTTTGAAATTGTCTCTTTTATTTACGATGGATCGGTGAAAACGAAAGTTGACCTCGCAGCCGATATTGTTAACGGAATCGTACAAAACTGAACTTTATACGATTTGCATTTATACACACGCGCCCCCTGACCCCGCTTTCATCGATTCTCTTGTTCACTCAACTCTATATATGTTTGTTAACATAAACAGTTACTGTCTGTTAACGTTGTTTATGAAAGTTAAATCAAATGAAGTAGATACTGATATTCCAATAACATCATATAAATGTGTGCATATTAGGTAGGTATAGGATATGTTAAGATGACTATTATTGTAATCAACTATTGGTTACTAAAGTCTTTTGTCTAGTTCCTTTCCCTTTGTCCATTTTAAATTTTAAATATGAATCATGCTTCTTAAACCTTTTATATATAATATATCTGTTACACTAAGCACTAACTGCCTCGTTGGTCGAGTGGTTGCAAGCGCGACTGCCGATCGGGAGGTCCTGGGTTCAAATCTCGGGTCGGGTGCTATTGGATTTTTCTAATTTA
>DWFV01001238.1:0-11609 GCA_018246775.1 Parelbella machaon machaon
GCTGGACATAGGCCTCCCCTAATCGGCGCCACTCCATCCGGTCCTGGGCCTTCCTTCCTTATTCATTAGGTACTTTATAATATTCATTGCTTTATTTTTAGACAAATTACTGTCGTAAAAGAAAATCCAACATTTTTTTTCGTTATAAATATGTAGCTGGCAACGCTCGATATATTTTCTAACAATCGCCAACGAAATGAACATCGACAGTACAGTCGTGTGGTCAAGCGGTTGACATATTGCGTAGGCACGACACGCTCATGTGTTCCATACTAATGGCGTCTTTGTGATGCATACGACTCCATTAGGAGAAATTTGCTTTGGAGAAACGTTCCTTAAACCGCAATTAGGTCATTACTCATTTCTATCATCTTGTTAAAACGAGAAAAGGAAATGTAACTTTTTGTTATGAACTGTATGGATAATGAAAGTGGGTAAATGTGCTATATTAAGGGTGACGCAAAAAGGAGAAATTCACTTTCCTTGCGAGAAACACTTGAAGCAATAATGATAATATAAATACTGACGAGGCTCAGTAATATCTTTTAATCTTCCAATAATCGACAAGAGATGGCGTTGATTATGTATATCTATCTACATATAAGATTTTTTTTAAACGTTGCAATTATTTAGACCTATAATGCAATTGGTTCTGTGTGATTAATAGTTTTTTAGTAACAATAATTTTTCACTATACATCGATCTAATTGAAAGCCCGCACAGAACGAAAATTCTAATAAGTAGTTCTCAACATTGGTAAAAGCTATCTTGTAGACTGTAATTTGAAACACGCGAACCAAGGATATTTTGTTACTGCTTAATACCTATTGACAAATGCGTTGTGCTCGAAACTTATTAACAAACTAATATAACCCGACGCCTATAATCCCCGAAGGGGTACGCAGAGGAGTGCAGTCCACTCCATTGGGTGACCATTTTCCAATACCAGGGATAAAGTGGTGAACCTCCGAGCCTCTCGATTATCATCTCATCTTACCACATCATGATCATCTTGATCTTAATATGAGATTGCTTCAAAATAAAAATTATTGAGAAGTTTTGCATTCAAATTTATTAATAACGAGACTGTCAATGTTACAATGTATTAGAAAGTCAATTTCGTGCCTGACAAGAAAATTAAGGACATTCCTACATCTATTATTAAAAGACAATTGATATCGTTATGCATATTTTGGTATTTATCTTAATAATTAAGTTTTCTTCTTACATAATAGTTCTCAATTCACTAGTTTGCAGTTATGATATGCTGTTACATATTGTTATTCAGGTGTTTTGGTTAAACATTTTTATTTAGAAATTAGAATTATTCCGAAGTTAGAACAGTTCCGTAGTTAGAATTATTCTGGAAATTTCACTGTTCATACTATCTTCATTAATATTCATTAACTTCTGACACATTTATTAAGCAACATAGCAACTATAATTAATTATAATAATTCAAATTGATAACCGAAATAAAACAAGTAAACAAACTTAGCCATAGTGCATGCCGTGGTCATCTGTAATAAGACAACATTTAGTTTTGAGCATTGTGTTTTTAATATGTGCAATTGAAATGTACAAATATTTTGTTGGTTAAATTTAATAAATAAATGAAATAACAGGTGTGGGATTATGAATTGTTATTGCCAATCATATTGCCAACATATAATTGTTTTCATTACATAAAGGACAATCAAAATGAATTGTCTGTATGCCGGTTTTTAGATACTTTGAACGTCTTTTATCCATTTCAACCAAAAATACAACAATGTGGTTGGTTTTGAACGCGACTGACGAGGTTCTGCTTATCACACTTTTCAAATCAGTATCTACTCTTCAATATGACGTTATCCGCTGAGGCGCAAATTATTAAGAGCCAAAACATAGCATCGAATTTGCAATCAATGTTATGTTGGGACGTAAAATTTTAAGGAGTAATCAAATTAATAACTTGTTTCTATATTTTGATATCGTCGCGCTGATAAATGAACGTAATACGTTTCATTGAAGTTTATCTTTAAACAATCCATTAATATTTAATACGACTGTCATAAAACCACAATGTTGGCTTAACACGGTGACCGATGCGAGGAATTTAATTAATAAATGTCCGCGATATCCTAACGGTTTTGTATGAATGCGGAGCTTAATGAAATGTAAAATTAATAATATCCAATCGGAAAAGTAAATATAACGGGATAAAATACATAAATATCTCATGAATTCGTCACATGTCGCACCTTTGTTGTTGCAGCTAGCGTGTTTACTTTTAACATATTTGTTATGTGCGCATTAAACCTGAATTTGTCTATGAATGAAAGTTGAACGACCGATCAAGCACTCCGAAACGAATATTAAAAAAACAACTGCATCCAAATTGCTCAGTATTTGTTTACGGATTTATTTATTCGCGCCATTACGCGGTCAGCGCCCTCGATTCGGTAATATTGACGGTCAAGAAATAAAAAATTACAGGGCCCTCGTTAGGCTTGGACGGTCCGGGAGGTGGCATCACAAGTACGACACCGTGATAAATCGGTCTCATTCTAGGGGGAGGCGAGAGAACAACCGAAAGTGGAGTAATAGAGGGGAGAGTAGCCGAGCGAGCGATTCTCTCAGTCTGTTGCCGGCTTCGATAAAGCTCGCGCGCGATCTCGTCTCTGTATACATACATCGCATTTCCGCGCCATTTTTTGAATTAGTATAGTACCATAGACAATCAAGAACTTGACAATTTCGTTTTTTTTTATTTATGAAGAAAGTACGATGTATGAATGAACTTTGAATAGCGAAGAGTTTGTTTCGCCAGCGATCGTGGAATAAGCCGGTAAGTTTACCGCAGCATTTTTATTTCTTGTATTGGAACGGAACCGTAACTTTACGTTACGTTAGTTTTATTTCTTCGTACTTTGTGTTCAATGCGAGAAATTCTTCAAATTCTACCGGTTTTATGACATAAATGCCATAAGTTTTAACAGCGTTAAATAAGTTTCATATGACTATACCAAAATCATACGAAATAAAATAAGTATGAGATCTTATTGCTTAGACGAAACTTATGAAGTTCTTGTTTTCATTCATATTTATACTCGTAATGTATAAAACAAATAACATAAAACAATTATATATTAATTATCATAGTAGGTACTTATTAGTAAAATTCGTTTTTCCTTAACTTTTCGATATGTAACATGTGTCTCGATAACTTTTGAATATACGATGTTCTAAGGCAATAAATACATATATTCGCATCATATATGACTAGTTAGCTAGAAATTATAAATTTGATAATCTGTTGAGTAAGACGCTCAAAATTCAAGAAATATGAGTATGTATATTATTAGATTGTGTACTTTGTTCTAAGTATATGATTTAATAAGATTAAAGTTATTTAAATAACACTATTTGAATTTATACGGTATACTCACCATTTCTATTAACAAATGAAAAAGATGGTAAGGCGTATGTACATAAAGCATTCATATTTAACAAAGCTTTTCTAAGAAGCATATCTCATTCCTGCGAAAAAGGATTTACGTTTGCGACCGAGCGGACTGTCCTTTTAATAATATATGAAAAAAAATAAAAATAAAAACTCCTTGTACGGTTCAGAAAAGCAATTTTAGCGTTTTAAAAACGTAGAAATTAATAGAAATTTGATATATTTACATGCATTTATGTTTATATGTACATAAAGATGCTGTAGTACTGTAAGATGAAAAGGACTGCACTCAGTTTTACCCCAAACATGACCTTCAAAAATGTGGGTATTTCGATACTGGCAGTTGGTTAATTCTATTATTTGAAATAACTAAAGACTATCTATTTTACAAGGGCCGCAAAGTTAGGAATACTAAGTTATTCAAAGTAAATCTTAGTTTCGGGATTGTCTTGTATCAAAATGAGATCGACATTTGCGTTAAAATACATATTAATTTTATAATAGTTTCTCCATTACGTACGGAAACAATTCGGTGAATATTTTAAGGTTCCTAACTTTTCAAAGTCCCCAAACTGTATCCGAACATCTCATGTTAAAGACAATACAATAGACAAGATAGTGCTGGACTTCTGTTTCGTACGAACTTAGGTACTTTACTTACGAACTCAGTAGCTTTTGTGAACGAACTCTTTAGCTCATGGGGCTTACGAGTACATAGACGTGACACTTTTCATGTGTTTACTTCGATTTAATGTGTTTTTAACGTAGATGACAATTCTCTTGATTTTCAGTTTGAATTATTTAGCGTGAGAATATTATAGACTATGCTTTTTCTGTACTTGTCAATGGGATGCTTACTCAGTGATTTGATACTGTTCCATATATGTATTTGTTCATATGTAATTTGAGAAACTTATAAATGCGTGTAGACGATTCTTATTCCATATAATAATTCAACTTTTAAATTGTACGTATAGTTTAAGTATATATTTCAGATTAAATTGGATGAACAAGGTAAATGATAACATGTGACTGTAAAATACATATTACAAATAATATTATTAAGTGTAATGTACAACGACGACCGAGAAACATCGCGTTTTTAACATACACGATTCAGCTATTCCCACAAGTTTTGCTGAATTTCAAGACATGCTGATTACGGTAGGTCCGTGGGTTGATTGGACCTAGTATACCAGTAGACGTACTTTTATATTTTTGAGTATATGATACCGAAGATCTCGGTCGTTATCGTAAGATCGTATCGTAAACGCGTGGTCTTCCCGCTCGTTGAATGAATAGAAAACATTAAGACACCTTAGATATAATTTGACGCTTCTATCATATTACATTTTTCACAAGTAAATATGATATGGGATAGAATAAGTATATAACATTTCCGCTTTTACAGCATAATATAGTGAGCTTTCACGATAAATGGAGAAAAATATAAGCTCATAAGATGTTTTATTATAAGTTATAACTTCACGTCGTGCTTTGTGAAGCTCTAACGCAGACTTGAACTCGTATTATACGTTCATATGCTGATAGTACCGCTGTCAGAGATATACGGAGAGTTCCACGGAACTTATATTTGAACAATTGTTAATAAAAGTACGTAACATCAAGCTTGGTTTTCCCGAAGGGGTGCAAAGGAGGGTAGCATACTCCCACGTTTTATCAGTTAGGTACGTTGTACGTCCCATGGAATAGGTGGTGAGTCTATTGCCATATACCGGACACAGGTCCAGACTCCGAGCCACTACTAGACATTTCTATTCTAATTCACTTTATCTTTTAATACATATTATATTTATGTAATTCACCTTGAAATAAAGGAGAGCTTTATGCAGTTCTTTTACTCGTTTCAAGTCGTAAGCTTCGTCTTAAAAACTTTGGCCAACACGTTTGTTAAATGCTACAAAAGTTGGCTATTGATATTAATAAAGTCTTGGTTGATACATATTTTTGTCACATTGATCTTTATCTGTACGCATATCATTAAAAAAAATGAAAATCTTTTTCCTGTATCCTCATCTCACAACCATATTTTTATAAAAACATTTGTTTACGCATACAAAGGGCAAGTATAGTTTTCATTGTTACCATATGCTTTTAAAGTTCTCAGAAAGCTTTATAAGACCAAAACTTTGCAATGTTCGCCTGCTTTTATACAGATGTGATGTTCCGGTGAGTAGCGCTGTAGCGGGAACTTTTTTATGTTATGTCAGTAATAAACGGCCAGTGGGGCCACCTGACGCTAATTGCTCACTGCAGCCGGAGTTTCTGCCAAGCTCTTGTAAGAATTAAATCTTTTATGAGAACAGAAAGACGACTCGTGTTACTCTCTCCAAAAATACTACGATACGATAGTACTACGCTGTGCTACGGTGCAATAATACTATACTGCTACGATACCAGAATACTAGAACTCTACGATACAAAAATACTAAAATACTCGTTATGTGGGGGAGTTTTCAAAGCCGTCGGTTAATAGATTACCTAAATGAAACCTTAAATAATCAAAAAATATTTCATCACTTTTATTGTAAGGTCAGAATTTTATTACCTGGAATTCGGATAGGTCCATTGTAATTTAATTCTTACTAATAATACCGACCGAATGTTATCACTTACTTATAAATAATTAGTTATATGTATAGGTAATTTCTAACCACATTTAGTTCTGAGATAACTAAATACATAATTATATAACTAGTAAATAATACTAATTGTGTTATAGATGAATAAAAATAATTATAAGTTACCACTTGTTGGTGAAGTTAAAAATGTACGTAGTAATATTCCCTACTGAGAATCGCGTGCAGAACTACATCGTTGGATCTATTTCTGCCGTTAAACAGTAGTTATTTCGCTTTTGCTTCCCTGTACCAAGAAGTCAAGCGTTGCATCATAAACCTCAGTGATTGAAAATTTCTTCGGCCGTTCACAAAGACAATTATCGAAATATATTCAGCCACTAATGTTTATTAGTTGCTTTGTAAGAAAATATTATAAAAGTTTTATGGTTATCTGAGGCTTTAATAAATTAAAAAAACAGTCCAATAATACTAAATACCGTGTAACCAAACCAAAAATAAATATAAATGCAATGAATATAAGTGTGTAATAACAAAAATATAAACCGGTAGATGTGTAAAGTTCGTTTGCTTTTGTTCATCGGAGCGTGATTGAATGAGTTGCGATCATTCGCTTCTATCCCGCTATGCTTGCCGCGCTATCCGCATAGCCGCTATATTAAGAGAACTAAACTTCAAATATTGGCATCAAAGGGAAAAATGTTCTGCCCAGGAACATTATTTTTAATAATATATATCTTGAACGTCTACTATTTGGGACGTCTATTTGGAACGTCTCCACACGGGGCCCTCTGATCAAAATTGGCTTCCAGGGGGTGTCTGTTGTGGAAACTCAATAAAGTAAAATTATAAAAATATTAACATATACCAAAGTAGATATTGTTAGACCTCAAGATAAATACAAAGAATTGTACTTGCTACACAAATACTTGTTCTGGGTGAGAATCGAACCCACGATCCCTAACTCATCGGTCACGTTCACCAATCACTGGATTAATGAGCCAGTAAATTACATCACAGTTACAAACCTAAGACATGCCAATTAAATTCCAGCTACCTCCCTTCGTTCCTCCAAAAATATAGTACAGGAACTGTTTTAAAATAATATATAATAAAATAATGAAATTAATGAAATAAAATAATGATAATAGCTTGAAAAAAAACTAGTTAATCTTGTATATGTCCATAGTTCAACGACATCAGTTAATTATCCCTATATTGAAATTTTCCATGTTATGCCATTTTCATATTCCGGATTTAAAAGAATTAGTTGACGCTAAAGTATATAGATATGTGTTAGTTACTACAGAATCTTAGAGGAACTTATATGCTTGTGTATGGACGAAGATTTCATTTAAGTTTGGACTCAATAAAATATGGTTGCAATGACTATTTCATTTATATACAAAAATAATAAATGGATTAAAAAAAAAAAATTATTAGCTTTTGACAATGAAAAACATCTATGATTAATTTGTATCTATTAAATTATACTACAAAAGCCAGAACGATGTCTAATACTATTCACCCCTGATAGATAATAAAGGCAATTTATAGAAAAGGTTAAGTGAAATTAGGGCTGTCCCACATAAAACCAACCAATATTTATGTCAATACTAAATTCCATACAACATTCGAGTCTAAGGTCCAGCGAACATTTTATTGTTCTATAACAAATATGCGGTTACAAGCCGATATCGCGATATCGTAATTCTACTCATAACTCGTTTTACGGCCAACAAACGTTTTACAAGGTATGCCATTGAACTACACGCGATTGTGTTGTTTACACAAAACACGTGCCACTTACTTATAAAGTTTTTTTTAAAATAATTATTATTATGAGCCAGTAGTTTATTAGCAATGATATCTAATAATTATATTTGTTAGACGACGATGATGGTGATGATGATACTAAAATTCAATTAAAAATGTTAACAGAATATATTTTTTTTTGTTTAAAAAATCACATTATCAAAATTTAAAATTAGAATTTAAAAAAAAGTCATATCAAGTCAGAATAGTTAGTATCGTATTTTATTTTATTTAATATTGCTACCCAAAGCTTCTAATGGCTAATCTAAAGCGAAGCTTCTAATATATTCCCTGATATAAATAATTAATAGTTATTAATATTACATTATGAAGTTTATTTTTAATTCAAATTCTAGGAATGAATAATTTCACTCTATTACCAATCCATATGAAATAAAACTTAGCTTTCAACTTAAGCACAATATTGAAAAAGAACTGTACTTATAAGCCAGAAGCTCGAACTCATTACACGTTTAATTGAGAACCATTTAGTTCATTCACCATTACCATTAACTTTTAATGTAGATTGCCAGTTTATATTAGTTACGCGCCGTGAATCCCAATATCTCCGGAAGATTTAATTTTCGAGATTTATTTTTAATATGAAAACATTGAAAAATATAGCTTAACTTGTTAAATACCTGATGTTTGTAGCAAATGGTTGTCAATTATTATTATTAGTTTTTTTTAAATTATTTAATCAGATCGTTTTTTGATATGAAAAACGTTCATTTAATTTATTAAATACCTTATTTTTGTTGTAAATAATTATTTACTAATAAACATTAAAATTAGGATTCGACAATTAAAACCCGACAATGTAAACTAAATCTCACTGTATCTATATTTTTACAATACATTTCGGACGTACATATGTATATAGTATGTTCGTTACTATATGGATGCTTCGTAAGTTATATGGAAGTAACTTTAGTTTCATAAACAAGACATCACAAAAAGCCAATTGCCAACTTTACTTTTGGCGGAAACGACCTTCATAAAAGGTAGCAAACTTACAAAGTGCGTAATTACCCTAAGACTAACAGCTAAGTCGTGTTATTAATATTAGGGTCCATCCGCACTATGTACGGTATAATCGTCCTTACTCCCTGTTATTGTATGACTTGGGGGAACTGGTTGCAAAATACTAAAAGGCCGGTAAATTAAAAGTCTCATGATAATTACAATGTCTATGATTAAACGTGTACAGGACTATGATTTTAAGCCTTTTACTCTTAAAGGAAATTCGTATCCAAAACGTGGCAAAATAAAAGGACTGATAATGGTACCTAATAATGGAAGCTTTTAAGATTTTTGTAGTTGTAGTAGATTGTGTAGAAAACAACATTGTAGCTCGTACCCAATCTGTGATCAATATAATTAAATTATTGATAACTGATCCATTAAATTTGTCCGGATTAAGTAGACAGATACATTTTATGTTTGTGTGGGTGTGTTCGCGAATTCCAAGCACAAGAGAAGCGGCAGGAATAATGGTCCGGAACCAGTGATCTCATCAAGTGGGCCGGTGCTTTGTGAATACTTAACTCGTAACGAGGGTCAGGCGCGGCCGATCTAGACGTGTGTCTGTTTGTCAGAGGTAAATATTATATGAGATATAATATCCTGATGAATTAACAAGGGAATTGCGAGCAGGTGTAGAGCTAATTGTGGTTTTGTTGGGAACGAATATTTTGTAAGTAGGCATATTGTTCATATTTGGTTAATATTTATGTCATTATGTGAAAAACGCATGCTTATCGTATATGTTAATAGTAACGTTAATTGCATTGGTTATTCTCTAAGTTACGTATTTTTGTACAAGCAACATTTTTATTATACACTTATATATATGTATCGTATGTATATAAATAATACTTATGTATATAAATAATTTGCCCGCATGTGTGGTAACGTACTCGTAGTATGTACTCCTAGGTATATTCGACTGCTTATAATTTTCAAAAATAATTATCAAACAATAAACCAATATTAATACAACAAAACGAATGATAAAGTAACTTACAAATTGATTAGAAATAATTCTTATAATTACATAAACATTGCCTAAATAACTACGAAAATGCATCTCAAAATTCAGCACTGGCAAATTTCTAACACCAAAATTCAGTCGAGTTATTACACGCGGTGCGTAAAACCGAACCGTGTAAATCGAATTATATACACCTGCGGTTGCTGTCATTCGTAGCAACTGCATAAGCTGTGCTGCAATGCAGTTAAAAAATTAGGTCAACAAACATACGTTTAGCGACGAGACGGGTATTTAAGCTTATTGTCAGTTACCTACTTACTATAAGTTAGTTACTTTAAATTAGTTAGTTCCTAGTTAGAAAAGCCTAATTTTGAGACAACTGCCTGATTTACATTGTCAGTGTTACTGGATTTAATGATCTTGATCCAACGTTGGTCTAATTTGATTATATCGTCGACACAAATAGTAGTTGTTAACAGTGGATTTCAACAAACTAACGACCGATAAAATTAATTTATTATTACTTAAATCTTGTTCTATCCCTGTCCATTGTACATAGAGATACAATAATTCATATACAAATATTAAATCTCTGGCTCTGTTTGATGTCAAATTGTTGAAATGCTTGGAATAATAGTCCTATTGAAATGGACAAATTGAAACGTAAATGTAGAATGTAGAAATATAGAGACTCCATTTGGTAGTCTATATTGATCATTAAATCTATTGCGCTGTGCTGAACTCTATCACTGTTCGCATTATTTCGATTCTAACCTTGTGTTTTGTTCGATCATATATACAATGAACGATATTGTTATATAATTGAAATTATCGTCCTAACTCGGTCCTTGTATTCTACAAGGCAAGATATAGAAAAGTCGGTTTACACATTACATTAATGGGTATAGAAATTTGAAGAAAAAATACTCTTCAAAATAACATATTAAGATATTTTTTATTTTACGAAACTCCAGAAAAATGTCCAATATATACACAGACAAAAAATCAGGTAAATAAACACTCAGAGCACGTAACTTGATTCATATAGAGTGAGGCATATACCTGTACCTAACCTACCATACTCTCTCTTCATTCCCCATTGTTGAAGGGCAGACATCACAATTAAGCATTAAGTACGCCCTCGTACCTTTAGCTTAAGTTATTTACGAGAATAAATAAATAAACTAGCTGCTCGAACGGGAATCGAACCCAGAATTAGTCCTGCGGTGGCCAGCAGGTTGATAACCGCCGGGAAGGGAGGAATATAAAAGCTCTCGACATATATTTAGTGCAACTTAAGTGGACTGCTACCGGATTATTCTGAACGCGCTATTACGTTAAGTTATGCAAGTACGGGTTATTGCTGAGATTTATAACTGTTCCGAACATTACAGTTATTTTACGTGATGTCGCGATAAATTATACAATGTCAATGACTTTAGTGTTTCGGTGACGCTGTGCATTGTGCAACGTTCTGTTACAGCCGAAAGTCGCTTTGAGTTTACGTTCGTTGGATCTAAAGCGAGAGAATATTTAATATATGAAAGAACGTGTTACTTCTCATTCTCTTCAATTCATGGTTTGTTTGGTAAAAATTTTATTCAACATATTTTAAATCAAATATTTAAATTACGCTATTGCCACTTATGCTTTTACATCTAGAACAGGAAAATGATCATCTATAAAAGAATGTTACATATACACACACACACACATACACACACACACACATACACACACACACACACACACTACA
>DWFV01001239.1:0-11608 GCA_018246775.1 Parelbella machaon machaon
TTGTTAATTGTGGTATTTACGCTATGATTAAAATCCTTGTAAAACCATGAAGTGATTTTGCCAAATGTATAATGGTACATATCTTTCACCAGTACTCATGTCTTATAATATTCTTAAAACGTATTTATCTTTAAAATAAATCTTATGTGAGTTGAGTCAACATTGGCGCGTTCATTGGATAGATCACTTTAAAAGTCGCTGTACAGGAATATCGTACCTACTGGACTCTAATCTGACTAATTCTCCAATTCCCGCAAAAACAACAAGAAATAACAAAACCAAAAATGCTTTCTGTTAAAACCCATCATTAAAGTAGAAAATTCAATAAATGGCTTATGGAGTGGAAATGGGAGTGTACTGCACTCCTCTGCCTACCCCTTCGGGAATTACAGGCGTGATGTTACGTTTTGGAATGGAATGAATAAGCTGTGATTTTTATAGCTATTACGATACAAATATAAAATTCTATTACGTATTTACCATTCCAATGTTAATATACAATACATACAGTCTTCTCCGGCTTTTCGAGTCACGTTTATACAAACCTTTTCTCTAATCTACAACAAAAACAATAATAAAAACAATTTAATTATATACAAAAATTAATATAACTGAATAAATAAATGATATCTATTGAAAATTATTATTTAAACATGACTTACCTAAATCGTGTTTATTCTTGATTTATAACATCATAAAAATATAGAAAAAAATTAGCATTTATTCGATTTGAATTATAAAAATTATCATATCTATAATTATTACTATTAACCTTAGATAGAACCAAAAATTAGAAGATGCGAGACGACCGTACGTACTCGTAAGTAATGTTTTGACATTTGAAATTAGAACATTCAGACGTAGTTAGGATATGATTTAAATATATATACACATAAAAAATCACTCAAGTGAGACACTATATCATATAACTATTCTGTCCAAAGAAACTACCAGAATCAAATATCATTAGTTAAGTTAAATGTAGAACAAAATGTTTTTTTTTAATTTGTCGATTTATTCAAGAAGCATAAATATATAATTTATCCATAAATGTTCAATATGGCCGTTACTACATATTATATGAGCACACCATGTCTCGTACGTGATAGTTAAAGATCGCCGAGTGCCAAATATCTCTATCTCTACAGACCTGACATTCTTCTTTTCCATACTCTCTTACGTACCTTTTTTTTCAATCAATCAAATTTTGTATGTAGTATTCATATCTTCATTGTTTTGGTTAAATCTAAGGCCGATTAAATCTAGACATTAAAATAAATAAATATCCTAATTTTTGCTCATAACAATGATTAAATACAACATTACTGACTAGTTTTCGTAAAGGAAAAAATGCACCATTTTTATTTAGTATCGTTATGATTATGGCACTGTACAATGATGTCATAAGTTATAATATAACTGTATTGCTAAAGGCGAGTAGTGGAATTTATAGGTATTTATAACCATTACAATCTTGGTCACGTGTATTAAAGTTACAAAAATATTTTATTTACCTTACCCCTTACACTTTTACTTTTTTAATTATCTACAATAACTACATCGTACCAACGAATCAATAGGTAACTTGAGAGAAGTATTTTGGGCGCGAAAATGAAATGGATACAGATTAAAAATTGCGCTGATTTGCGGTCAAGCGATTCTACAGTTTATATTACTAGAAATATTGTAAATGAAAGAATTAAATACATAATGAAAAGGACATCAAAAATACCAAAAGTAAATTTTAAAAAATTATCACTGCATGACCAACTAATGGACCCACTTTTATATATATGTATATAATTTTTCCAGCATTACAAAGTTTGCGAAATTTGGCTCTAATTATCTATATATACATTAATTAGGCGACCGATTATAATTATCATCTTATTATATTAATCGAGTGTATCCCTTAATCGATTTTAAATAATATTTTATCTGTGCTCGTTTAAGAAATCTTTAGAAAAACAGTAATATTAAAAAAAAACTTTCCTTAAAACATTGATTTTAAATATAAAAAATTTTAGTGCTTTGACTTATATGGATAAGTTAAAGAATTATTAAAATAATTGCCAATAGCCAAAATATAATAATTACGATAAGGCTTTATCACAGGAATAAAAACGATAGATTAATTTTATACACAATTAAAAATTTCTTCATTATTATTATTATTAAGCTAAATTCCATAGTCAGAGGTTTCAAGTCAAACGCAGATTTCACTGTTTAATAAAATGAAATAACAACGACATTATTATTAATTAGGTTAATACATTTGCAAGCATGCCTTGTATTTGAAAAATAACATCGCTAAAAGGCTGAAAAATTTTTAAAACTCTTCGTAAATAAATTTATTTATATATTCCGCAATACAATAATAACATAACCGTACAATTTAAAGTCGATTCCAACGTGTTCTGTTCAGACATAACAACACTAATCTATATAAATTTATATTCCAGCAAACATCAATAGAAATTCCCCAATAGTTAATAGGGACAACACATTACAAAAATCAATCCTTAATTTCAACAGGAAATCTGCATATGACGTCACACCATCCACCGCCGAACCTCCATTACGTAATACTGTTACTATTATCAGTCTCGAGCTTCGTTCACTTGTTTTATTGCATACAAACCGTCTATTCGCTAACATTGTAACTGGACACTCGCAAGGCTTTGTTTCGCACTACACGTAATCCCGTCGTCCGGGGCCGCAGTCAATGCTATTTCTTTCACTCACCACTGACACTTCGGAACCGTCTTTTTTCCTTCTGCACACGCTGCACAGTTTTGAGAGCTGTTAAAATATATTTTTTAATCAATAATAATAATAATATCCTGAACAAATTCTCATAATGGTTAATTCCCTATAAAAACTTTTTACAAACAAAGCTTTGGTCCATACATTTGATGAAATGGAATTCGACGATACTATAACATAGACATATGTATATTAAAAACATTAAGATTTGTTAGGCTAGGGCATTTTAAGAAAAATGTAGCAAAAATGTATTCATTGGAAATTAGTTGAAAGTCATTGGAAATCAATTTATCTATCGATTACTTCAACATTCTCAGATAAGATTATAAAACGTAAAAATAAAATAATATAATTTATCAATATGTTGGAAATTCCTCGATAACACATTCCTGTTAGATTAGATGAGGAAATATAAAAAAATATGGTCAAATATAGATTCCTTGACGTCACTTTCTTTATTTTAGCAATGATAAAATCTTATTTTTTTTTACTATTTTATGGTTTTTTGAAGAAATAAGCATTACATTTCAGCTAATAATTTTGAATAATCTTTAAAATAAGTACAAATACATTAAGTAATTGCAACCACAAATTAAAGTCCGTCAAAATATTTTTTAAATGATTAGAAATAAAATCGAAAGTCAGTCAAACATATTTTTTTTATTTAAATTATTACGGCTATGTTTCACATTTTGTATTTGTTTATTAAATTTAGACACTTTTTCTTCCATCCTACGGTAATGACGGAAGCGATCAGATGACGCTGAGACAGAGAACAAAGCGAGAAGTAATTAAAATATCACTATATCAAGTTATAATAAGAAAAATACAGATTGGCATTTTTTTTTTAAATTATAACAATACATTATTCTACTATATAAATAGCTATTCCACACTCGGATAATTGTGTCATAGGAATAAAACTTAACACAGGAATGGATTGGACCTCAACGAACACAAACCTTAATATAAGAACGGACGGGTTGCGGGAGCACGAAGATGGCGAAAATGACGACACCTTGCAACGCGTTGATGAGATCGAACACTGACCACACGGACACCACCTCGGACCCGGCGCCCGCCGCCCACGAGACCACCTCCAGCACCCACGTCAGGCCCATGATGAGCGACAGCATACAGCACGTTCGGAAACTACACGGAGAAAACACAAAAATACATTTATAGAGACAAATGTTCTTAGAAATAGTAAAGATCAACTAAACTGGCCGGCGTGATGGACTATGACCTTAGCCTTCATCATTCTGAGACCACTAGAACAAGAAAAGTATTGGTGATGATGGTGATCGTTTTAGTTCCTATACTAGTTAAACACATATCATGATTGTACATATTTGTATCGCAGCACGGATCTCGAAAAAAAACATGTTTACTATGGTGAAATAAGACAGCATTGTTAATATATAATCTTTAACTCTTTCATTTTTCCACACATTAATGATTACTTACATTTTTCTATATTTTTTCAACCTTTGATTGAAATTAATAGCTGCTTCGTGTGGAGGGGAAGAAGCCCGCTCGTGCACTGGTAAGGGTTGCCCCAGCACTGTGCTCAGCCGCACCCAGTCGTCTGATGTACTGAAGTCTGAATGTGTGAGGTCTAAAGCTGTTATTGGAATACACAAGAAGAAACAATTAGAATTAGTGGAATCACAAAGATTTAAAAAAAGCCAAAAAGATTAGTGGAATTACTGTCAGCATCTTTACTAGTATGTATATATCAATATCTTTATCTATAGTTTCTTGCAATTAAATATATTTCTTACTGTATAATATTATACAGTAAGAATTACATCAGTAATTAAATTGACCATTGCCAAAAATATAAATATTGCAATTTACGAATCTGATAATTCTTACATCAACAATATCAAAGTCACATCATAGTTACAACTTTGGAAACACAACCATTTGATTGTGTCAGTATTCCGATATCAAGCATGTACAGACACAATCAAATATGTAAAATAATAACGATGGTCAATGGTGACCATGTATCGGTTGATCTTCATTTCTGTTTTCTCTCCACTGAATATTAAATAGGCCCAACAGTTATAATACATTTAAGCTAAGTAACGTAAAATATCAGCAACACTTACGCGTAATATCTTTTAGCTTATCGTAATGCAAAGAAAAGGCGCGCGATGTGAAGAAAAATATGACAAGATTGCTGAGAAGAATAACTGCGACGGGCCCGTAAAAGTATGGCAGCGCCGCCTGGTCCGCTAACAGAAAAAAAAGATATTAGATGAAACGATTACATGAAACCATCAGATAAAAGATGTAATGTTTACATGACAATGTTTCATACATTGTTTCTGATATAATGTACGATGTTACTGTAATAAAAAATATATTTATGCATCAGATTAAATTTATAGCTTTATAATTTTTCAAATATTGTAAAATGTGCAGCGAACGACATCTCCATATTCACCAAAAGCATTTTCTTACGATTGATGTGTTAATATTTCTCATACAAGGAATGTAGTCGATTTAAATTACTAATACACCACTTACTTTTAAACCAGCAGCCTTTTACGCCAAAATTAGGTTTTAGGTAAGTGCTGGGCACCGCAGGAGACAAGTCCATGGTAATCGTAACTACAAGCAAGATCACCGGCAATAATATGGCGTACGCGCAATACCAAGCAAATCTTCTTCGCATACTTCTTCTGCTAACCGAAGAATTTATGTATCTCCTGAAAATCGAATGAACTCTTATAGTACAAGTTTATAAAACGATCTAAGCAAATGAAACAAATTCGCGATCTTACCTTACGTTTAAGAATGTATCGAAGCACATAACATTCAACCAGAAAAAACACGACACGAAAGAAAACTGGATTAGGTATGCTGCAACAAAAAAAGAATAGCTAGAAAACATCCAAAAAACAAAACGACAAAGAGATTTCTAACAACCCTTACCCATAATAGTACACGCCGGCTCTGGGAAAGCGTGTCCAGCTAATTGTGTGGTGGCCAAACAAGAGAATGCTATAGCCAAACAAACAGCATGACAAGATAACGCTTTGCCATGTGTATCTCTTAGTTCCGTTATAAATGTATAGACACATGCAGTTGCTAACAGAAATGGAACCGATATGATGAGACCTAAAACAGATTGCAATCATAATATTTAATATAATATTTAAAGAATCACGCTAAGGGAATTCCTTTTATCAGTAGAATTATCAAATTACAACTATCTTCTTATCAATGATAAGTTGCTTGCTTACCAACAACATAAGCTATTAACGTGAACGATGTTTTCGCTTCCTCCATGGGTGTGGCAAAACAAATCAGTGGTAAAGTCACTCCTGCTGGATATGATTCATTGTAAAATGTCTCCATACAGAAGTCCCTTGTTCCCAATAGTGGTGGTTGGCTGAACGGAACAAACAGTGAACCGTTGAACAAAAGGTAGAACTCATCTTCACTGCGTTTGTCAGGTTCCAATTTATACCTAAAATGCAGTACATATTTAGAATTTCAGAAAATGACATTATTTAACAGAGTAATATAGTGAACTACAATAAAAAATGTGAAATATATAAGTAGATGTGCATTGTATGGAATAAAATAACTTTGAAAAGGTGGGCGTCATTCCAACAACCATCACGTCGAAAGAAATTATGTCACAGTTGAAAATAATCAGTAAGTTGAAACGAACCTTTCGTAAATACAGGGGTTTCCAACGATGGTCTCAAACACATTGCTGTCATAACTCCAGATGTGAGTGTCATTCGCTTTGTGGAAGATCGGTTGGAAGCTTAACATCGAACGGGAACACACGGTCTTGTATTTACCATCCTCGAACGTTACGGTTAGGTTCTGACCACCGCCGCAACATTTTGGCACCACTGGTAGCTGCTTCTTCACTTCTTCATCCTGCAAACAAAGAAACATAAGCTATATAATGTATATCAAAAGCCTTTTAATATTTTACAAATTACAAATCAATACCAATACTAGTGACTGGGAGACACTTCTGTGTCCACACGTTCGGGGATTACAGGCGTGATGTAACGTATAAATCGTTCTGAATATCAACACAAAGAATAGCTCAGTAAATACGGTAAAGTGCATTACGCGTTTTATTTTAAAGATGATAAGTTTTGATGCAAATGCCATATTTTTTCAAGAGCAGTACCTAAGAGATGCTTGTGATTTCGACGTGATCATCTTACAAATTCTAAGGGTATTTACTCAAGACAAAGATGATGTGAGTCAGAACGGGAAAATGTCCTCAAATCTTGTAGAATACAAAAACTTTGTTACGTAAGTACCCAAATTGGGTCAGCTTACACAAATTACGAGGTAAGGACAAGTTAATTTGGTTGTCATTCCAACAATGATAAATTGTGCGGTTCATATGACGAACTTAATCAGAATTCAAGACGAGTATTTGAACTTTGATGTATTCATGAAAGAAATTTGACTGCGGTTGGCTCACGCAACATTCTTGTTTAAAATTAGTCACGTAAATGTCGAAAATCAAATCTGGTGGCCGGAGAATAAAACGTCTGTTATGAAATTTTCATAAGTATTATGTAAGGTTCGCAAAAAAATGTTAAAATGATATCAGATTGTTACAAACTAATATTCTCGGGATCCGACAATTTCGTATTTAATGGATACCCACCTTTAGGGAATTGGATATGGTAATATTTGACCTAGTAGCAGTACCTTGGACTAGCATTGTAAAATTAAGAAGAAACCGCCTTAAGATACTAATCGTAGACTGATAATCTGCTCTATTACTTCGTTTTCGGTACATTTTTGCTATCGAATCGTCTTAAAGCTTAGAGAATAAATCGTTTTTATTAGTCTCTTAAGTTTTCTTTCTTTCTGTAATATCAAAATATTCGCCTTTTGTCCACTTCGACATACAAAATTAATGCTTACGTTAATTTGCCTAAAGTCTATTAAGTTGTAATATAAATTTATCTGCTTGCCTTGCATGGGGACTAGGAAATAACTTCCCTTTGAGAACACCTATATCATCATCGTCGTCGTCATTAGACCGAAAGAGGCTAATAATGATGATGATGACAAATTTATCAAGTACAATAAATATCACATGTACATTGTTTACCACGTTAAAAAACAGGATTTGTGTAATAATTACAGGAAACTAATTGACTAGTAGTAACAATGGTCTGTGAAAATATGCTGTGAACTATTCGTTAACTAACCATGTGACGGTATGGTAAAATATTCAAATGTACATCCAAAAAAATATATCAAGAACAAAAAATATTTTTGTGCATATTAAGTTCCCTAATCCAAAAGTATTACATGAAAATTCTCAGCAAGATAAGCTAGTGTCACGAATTCTCGTGAGGAAATCTCATAACAGTGGAATTTAATTTACAAATGCATTAAAATTTACTAAGCGTAGGAGATATTAATAATCAAGAATAAACACAGAGCACACTTAGATAAAATAGCTAATAAAACAAACATGCAAGCGATACGTAAATTAACGTTAAAAAAAAAAAACAAAAAAAAAACCTAACATCACGCCTGTAATCCCCGAAGGGGTAGGCAGAGGAGTGTAGTACACTAGTGTACTGTATATATTGTTGTCAAAATGATCGATTAAACATATTAAACGAAAGTTAGTTTCTATCAAACAGCCACCATACCAGGGGAAAATAAATTTTAATCAGTTTTATATTAAGCTCTTCCTATCATCCTATGGATTAAGATTAAACGAACAAAGGGATGAACTAAGAACCTTGTTACTGAATCTTTATTGCCCAAATATATTTATACAATTTATGATTTCGTAATTCTGATTCATTACGCCTTCGGGTAGACCGAAAATGCTTGTGATGTTTACATCAAACAAGCAATCATATTAAGATATGCCGTTGAAGGTTCTGGAATATTAAAGTACCATTTAACTCATTACACTCGTTTAACATTTTTTTCTGTTTATTTGCTTTAAAATATTTCTATGCATTTTAAACTACTATTATTTGAGGCACATTTTTAGGTTAAGTTAATTTAACTTGCACGGGCACATTTTTAGTTCATCAATTTTTTTTATCTAACATAGTACAAACTGCCACTAAGCATTTTTGCTCATTGTAAAATAAATAAGAAAAAAAAAACATTTTAAAAATAATCCATTTTCTCTTTAATCAACTTCATATCATTTTAACTTAGTTTACTCGTAACTTTCTTAATTTAACGTTTATTATATTTTCCATGTGAAAAAGCCTAAATAGTCGCATCCACAGTGTAGTTCCCGATAGGTAACATAAAGCGAGTCATTCCGCTTGTTACGGACGTGACTGCCACTGGTAATGACCGCGGCGACACGGGGGCGGATACATGCCACATATTATATGATATAGTGGATGAAATATTTTCATAGTATATGTACTTTATTATTAACGATAAATAAAAATGAACAATATAATAAATGACGAAATTATATTCATTGTTTCCTAGTCTGGAATGTACATATTTTGTTTTTTTGTTTCAGTTCCTACTACATTTGTTTTTTCACGCTACTTAATTTGTGCGGAACGAAAAAATCCATTAAATGTTACATTTAACTTTCATTTTCACAACAAATGTAAATAAATAAATGAAAGTAGTAACCTACATATAGACAAAAGGCTTTACACCTTCGGAAGGTAGGCAGAGGAGTGTAGTACACTCCCACGTTTCACCAGTTACGTTTAAGTCCCATGGAATAGGTGGTGAGCCTATTGGACACAAATCCAGACTCCGAGTCACTACTAGAAATTCTAAATTAGAAAAATCAAATAGCACCCGACCCGCTTGCAACCACTCGACCAACGAAGCAGTCAATCTATTAATAAATGTTGTATAAAATATTGTTGTATACGATATAACAATGTAACAACAAAGAGCGATATAACAACAAAGAGCTCGGCACAGTGTCACGGCAGACGTTTCATGTTTACGTCGCCAATTTACGTTCAGCTGGCTGGATTGTTTCTGTCACCCAAGTGTTGTTTGTTTATAACTTCTTAACTTTTGGTTTGGTTACTTCTTGTTACCGTTCTTTGTTACGTGTTGTTCATGTTTACCTTTGTAAATGTTATGTTGTTACGCTGCTTTTGACACAATGAAATTGTGTGTTCTTTTAAGGCGTAGTCTGTTAATTTATTGTACATTTTTTAACATAGGTAAATATTATTTACAGTTTTAGGAAATTTACGAATATTATAATTGTTCTTACAAATATTGTAATAATGTGCTTCCTTTGATGTTTGTAACTGGCTCCATGTTTTTTTTCTTCATAATCATCAATCATAATCGACCCATTTGTTTCGATTTTTTTTTCTTATCAATATCTATTTTATTTTGATCTCAGGTTACATTTGCAAGAGATGAGCGGAGATAAACTGCAAGAGTAGTGGTAGATAATGCAGCTTTGGAACAAGTGGATATGATTGTTTTTCTTGGATGTAATTTAGTAAGCTATTGAGTTGCCGACGCTTCAGCCAAGAACTCAGGTGACCATACATAATTTCGTGATTACTCCAACTCTAATATATCGAAGCAAGAGCTGTATATGTTAAAAAGACCTGGCTTGACAAAATAATAGTGATAATAAAAATAATATTATTATTATAATGATAATTACATGGCACATTAACCTTATATTGTGGGATACTTATATAAATTACAAAAATAGCAGAGTGGTTAAAACTCCGAGGCCAAAGTGAGCAACTTCTGAAACAATTGCGCATGGAAGCCCTGGCAACATTAACTTTTTACCTTGGAACTGCGAGCGGCTGGCAATTATGGTTATTTTTGGAAGGTTATGAAATTGCGTTCAGTATTAGAAAAGAAATGACGGTAAGAATATCGTTGCGTCACATAAAAAAATTGTTATAACTTAAGGATATACTTCTATGGTAAATCTTACAAGAGAAACAAAGGGATACTTTTTACGTTACGTTTTACGTTTTAGTTAATTATAGAAAATATCTACCAATGATATTGTTTTGTACAAAAAGCAGTAGAAATGTAACATTAAAAATAAAACCTTAAATAAATCGCCGTAATTCAATATTTTTGAGTTGACGACTGAAAAGTAAAATACGAGCGCGAACTGGCCCTAAATTTATTAATATGAGATTTCTTGTCAACTGTACTTTAAGTTCTTTCCGAATCACACAATAGATTAGATAGTTGGCCCAACGCTCTATCCTAAGTTTTATGTCTCATTCGAGATTCCATGTGCTGCGCTGAACACATTGCACGAGATGTGCAACGAATATGTAAAACATGGGAATATGAATGGCGTGAAGCGTTCAATGTGAAGTTCAAATAGGTCATTAAGATTTTCCGATAGAGCACACCGTTTTCTTTAAATTAAAATTGATCAGAATTTATTTAATAAGACTGTAACAATTTATAGTAATAAGAATGGTAATGAATTAAAAGTTTATTAGAAATATATACTTATACCTACATAATTAAATTAATGCTTAATCATTTAAGAACAAAAGTAAAATGCCAGTCAAAATAAAATTCCAACTCAAAAATACGGATACACTAAATGAATTGTATGATTTCTCCTTAACAAATCGCAGCTTTACACCGTTTGCGTGTTTTATCTGTGAATAAAAGCCGAATACTTGAATAAGTAAATACGCAGTGGAGTTACTTAGACGATTTGAGGCAGCTTAAAGCTGTAGCCGTCAAGATAACTTCACATTTGCGAGCCCGTCACGGCGGACGTGAGACGAGACTCTTTCAAATGTACGACTTGCTCAGCGAAATTTGTTTATGAAAGAACACTTTCAGTTAAGAAGTCTTCTTCGCGACA
>DWFV01001240.1:0-11608 GCA_018246775.1 Parelbella machaon machaon
TATATATACAAGCATTGCTCGTTTAAAGTAATAGAGAGATTAGTTGTCTAATAATAAAAAAGTATAATATCTATACTAAATGCATATAAACGAATCATCTATTTGTAAACGGTTGATTAGGCTGATGTCAACAACAGAGAAGTAATTAGTGCGCTATGCAATAAATCCGTGATAATTAACTGCAATCTAGTAGGAACACTGAAATAAAAAAGAAGGAAGCTTATTTTAAAATACTTTTCAGGACTACGCAACGTTAGAAGAGGTGCTACCAGATGGGATAGTAAAATCCAGTTTGGTTATCAGAGCGAGCCAATCGAAACACTACGGCACATATAATTGCAGCGTGACCAATGAATATGGGAATGCTAATGTCCCTATAGTTCTAAAGCCTTTAAGTAAGTGTTTTCTGTTCTATCTATAAACAAATAGGTTTTTTCATGATCATCTGGACATTTAGAGAATCTGAATAATAATCCTATTATTTTTTACAAATATTTAGACAATATTTTCAACATTTTCAACAAAAGCGGTGTACGTCATCATTTTAAAACACAACGAATTTTTTTTAATAGGATAATATACGACAATTTACTTTTCAGAATCATTGCCATTGTTCATAATTCTAATCGGAGTGACATCGGGTATAATAATATTCTCGGCGTTTGTGATCCTTCTGGTACTCTGTCACAGACGAAGACGGAAGAAGAGTCAGCAAATAAACGAGAAACCCGATGTCACGGTCACTACCAGCGACATGTATAAAGAAAGTGATAGGAGTTCGAATATAAGCGATCTTAAATTACAACTACCACAAAGCGATGGGAGCTATGAGCTGGTAAATATCTATGATCAATTAAATTACGTCTATTTTAATGTTAATCGTTCGTATCAATTTTCTTGCCATAAGCATAAGTATACATAAAAATATTTTTTGTCATATTTTGAATTCTGCTGTTCACAATATAAAATTAATATACACAATATAACTTACTTCACAAACATGTTCGGGTAAAATTTTAAGGACTTTAATTTTTATTCTCATAATTGACTTTTGACTTGACGATTAGATTTTACAACGTTAAACTTATAACTCCACCTTGACTGAGAACATCATTTTCCTATAACTCTGAATTATCGTAGTTCTTGTCAGATTAGATAGACTACCTCGTTGGTCCTGGTCCAAGTCTTGGATTCACACCCCAGGTCGGGTGCTATCGGGTTTTTCTAATTTAGAATTTCTAGTAGTGACGAGGAGTCTGGAATTGTGCCCGGTAAATTGGCTCACCAGCTATTCCGTTACACGTAAACTTAACGGGTGAAACGTGGAAGTGTACTACACTCTATCTACCTCTTCAAAGATTACAGGCGTGATGTTACGTTTTTGTCATATTCATACATCTTTGTAATATATGGTAATTGTTAGATTATTAGCTTATAGTTTCAACACCTGTATTATTTCCATGTTCGTTATTGTATTGTAATCTTTTACCTTTTTAATACAGCAGCTTTCATTTTTTTTTATTACTAGGAGTACACAAGTTCAGAGCGTTCAGAAACGAAGAACAAAGCAGGCCTACCACTGGCTGGGCCGGTACCACTACCCAGTATCCGAAACGATGACCCGCTCATGCAATTTCGATATAGCAACGACTATTCCGATCCCACATATAACGACCCTTACTATAAGGTATGTGATTCCTTCACACTCTCTCTTTATTTTGTACTACTTTACAATTAGAAAAAGAAATTAAAACAAGATGCTCTTTGTCATTTTTACTACTTAACTGATATTAAATTTTATTTGTTTTGGTTTTAAGCCAGCTCCTCTAACAGATTCATTATTATATGTAAACAAAATTTTTAATACTTATTTTTCTTAAGTACTTCATTCAAATGAACAAATTGTAATTTAAAACGACATTTCTAATTTTTATTTACGCTTTCACATAGTTGTTAATTTTTCATTGTCTTTTATTTCCTTCTTAAATATTTTGTCTTACTATGTGCTGTGTCGTGTCAACTGTTTTTGATGCAACTGGCGTACTATTTCGTTATCAAAATGTCAGTAGTTGACCATAAGTAAAAGTGTATTAAATATCACTTTCCCCCTATTTACTTTCTCATTATTTACCCATTGCGTCTTCACGAGTGGTTTTATTACAAATTGTTTAGGTTTCATGCTACAATTTTTCATCTTTCATCATTATTTCATCCAGAATCCCGCCGGCTATATATACGACTACCCTCAGGGTTACGCACCCCCTCCTCACTTAAGGGTGCAATCCCCTGCACAATTAGATGTGCCGACAAACAGGTTAGTACTCCAGAAAGATGGTCAGCTTGTATTGAAGTTCTTTTATACTTTAATTTTGATATAGTCCTGTTTTTAGGACAATTGGTTTAGATTTTTAACAGTGATTTTTCTACATAGGTCTTTGCAAGGTTCATTGACGCGTAGCATAGATACAGCGTCGACGCTCCCTTTGTCAGCCGGCAATGGATCTCAGAATAATTCTTTGCAACGCACCACCAAATCTGGGGACGAGACGGATGCTATCAACAACTTGGGACTTCCCGTTGGCGGTGAAGGTTAATATGAATGCAATAATATTTTATAAATTATAACATGTGATAAAGAGCGTAAAAGGTAATAACACTGTAGTGAATGAAATCCTACAAAATATTATTGAACATGAAAAGATATTTTGTTACCATTAAATTAATTACTCGTAATACTTATGAAATTGGTGACCTGATATAAAGATGGGTGGCTAATGGCAATTCTATATATGTTTACTCAATTAAGAGAACACCTTAAACAACCGATCCTAGTTGTTATTGTTAAGTGATTTTGCAATAATCGTACAAAATTGGGGCAGATAAAAGGGGGTTTATCCAATAGGGTGATTAGGCTTAAGGTCTGCCACAATTTCTGGCTAGACTACTGTCGAGTGTGGTGTGGATGTTATTCTATTTAAATAATAGATATTCATCAGTATCTGAAGGTTTAATGCGTTATGCATGCATGCAATGCTTCATGCTAATGCATCAGTGGAGATGCGGGGCGGGTGAAGGGATTAAGGGCTACGACGCTAAAAAAGTAGATCATACCAAATATAATATGTATATTCGTTAAAACACTAGATATTTATGCTAAAGTCTGTTTTCATAAATAAATAATAATAATAAATAAATCATAAATCTACTGATAAAATACCTGCCGGATATTAAACATTTTAAAAAAGTCACTTCATTTACAACACACATTTATTACGTCGTTTTTAATTAAAATATGGCTAGCAATATAAGTGAAATATTTATTACGTTTTTCAGCATTGTTCAAAATGCACGGCGTCTGAATAAAAATGAATATTAACTGTGAATATTATTATTATTTGCGGACGTCGTAAATGCATATAATTTTTAATTTAATTGTGAAACAATATAAAATAGATTTATTTCTATTTTATTGTAAAATTGTTCGCAAACTTTACAAGTAATGCATGCAAACATTACATAAAATTAAATAGTTACATTAACTTTGTTTAATGTCTTATAATAATAGGCAGAAAAAACACGGTCCCTATTTACGAAGCGACATTTTTTAAGATATTTCATTCATCTATCAAAGCAACTTCACTGCTTAGATATAGACCTTTCCTAAACGGTGCCAGTGAACCGTCCTAGGTTTTTCGAATCCAGCTGCATCCAGCTTAATAATACAAATAAATATATATTTTTACACAGTCAGTGTATTTTTACAAGGCATAGAATTCACAAATATTTTCCTTCCAGCATCGTCACCGATATACGCGCAGCCGAGCGCAAAGAGTGCAGTCGATCTGCGGTACGCTGCGACGTACGGCAATCCATACCTGCGCAACAGTTCTGTTGGTGAGTATATTAATTATCATTGCATCTTCATCATTCATACGGTGTAGGCAGAGAGCACCCTCGTTTACTCGGAATTACGGAAAGCGTCCGGATAATGTGACACAATAGCCTCAAAAACTCTACAAAACCTGTTTTTCCTTGAAATTTTAAAACGTATTAACGATACCATAATATTCGTTCTTTGTATAATATATGTAATCATAGCAATCTCTAACATTATTCAATTTCATTACTCATAATCAGGTGAAGTTTTCATTAAAGAAATCATCAATCAACATTTTTCCTCATTAGGCTATGCAAGTCAAGTCCACACAGCCAAGCCCGCGACCACACCAGCGCCCCCACCCTACTCCGCAGTGAGAAGTTCAGTCGTCATACCACCAGGTATATAACGCAGCTACCCTCCCATATAGGTAAATATAGGTGAATATGAGTTACCTTCGCGTAATTGCAATTTGCATGGGTAACTAATCACCTGAATTAATGATGAACATGAATGAGCGTCCAAAGGTTGTGCACCCCTGATTAGGCGGCCCGCACGCGTCGCTTCAGCTATGCATGTGTTATTAGTGGCAATGAACTATTGAAATATATGTATGAAATTCGCGATGTTCACGTGACATTTTATTGAATTTATTGAAATTGTATGTGAAATTCATATTGTTTGTTTTATTTCAATTCATATTGTTTATATTCATATTGTTGAATTTATTGAAACTATTGGAATAATTAGCAAAGCTTATTAATTAATTTTCTACATATAATAAATCTAGAAGTTTGTTGTTTGAAGTTGAGGTAAAAATACGTGAAAAACCGTACTGATAATGTAATACTACGTGTGTACTAATATTACTTTTGTGGGTTCTGTAAAAGTACTGATAACGAGATATGCTCGTAAATTACATAGTCATATATGGGCTATTCAATCAAATTATACCCACAATTAATACGTACCAAATACTCTATATCCCAAGTATGTCTATACTCAATACAAATTATGTCTATACTCGTTTTGCGTTGAGGCTGTCCGAATGCTCAGTTTATTATTCTGGAGTGTTTTTTCCTCTAAAATGACATTAAATCATTATTGTAACTTCGAAATCAACTTTTATTACTAACATCACATGTTCTGCTACAAGTACCTTTGATTTTTTTCTAACTCTAATTAAAACCACAAATGCCCTGCATAACCAATAATCAAATCGTTATCTATTACGTACATAGATACTACGTATTCATTAAAAATAATATTAAAGATGACATCAAAAAAATATGAGGTAAAGTTGTTGCTGGATTTAAAATTGACATACATATATAAATGTGGGAATAACTTAAATCATGGTATTTAAGAAAAATTCATAATTCGTAACATTAATGGTGAATACAGCGAAACTTAAACCGAAATATGAACGGGTGATGCGCCCAAAACCTTTACACTCGAGGGTCAAAGGCATACTACATATTAACCGCGCGGGCCACTAAAATGGCAGAATATTCGTGAGTGGCGCGAGCCGGGGTAAATTGCTAGCGGTCCCTGGAAAAGTGAATATAAAAAGGAATATTTGTTTCCTTCACCAAGAGCTGAATATAATATAGAACTTTATTTGAATAAGCAAAAAAATGGAAAAACACTACAATTATCGTCTAATAATACAAAAAGTTCATTCTAAAATGAAAAATTGAAAATAAGTGGGGAAAAATTTTGAAATTAAATGTCATAAAATCGTAAAACCTCTCATATTTTGTTAAATTTACTCATACATCGATCCGTTGCAATTTGTGCGAATCAATAATTCCACGTTATAAATCGTTCATTAGTTGATCACGCATGTCCTTTTAAAATGAAATACTTAATTAGGCCATAATCCACCACGTGGTTAAATACAGGTTCATAGATTGTACTGTATCCTAGAAACCTGTCAAAACCATCCATGGACGTTGAGGTTTCTTTGTTTTATTTTCAGTTACAGTTAAAGTGAATATTTAATTCTGACAACGTAGAAAGTTCGTAATCTCAATCAACAAAACCATCCTATCACTACCAAGTAATTACCATGAATTTAAAAAAAAATTATTTTCATAATACCATAACATTAAAAACGATTTTTTTCATATTTTTTTCAAAATAAGCGTTCATCCTTTTACACGTCACGCTCCTAGCCTACGGACTACGCTTGAGAATGAATTTCACAGTTGTTTGAAAAAACTTACTTTGTCCCACGATGGGAGCATTGGCAAATAAAACAAACAAACCAACCAACCTTTGTGTTAGACATCCTGCCTGACATCCAGCTTAAACGTGCCTTTGTGTAAAAATTTCAGTGTTCACAAAGGATTAGGTACAAGTCTATAGCGCTAGCTGCTAATTGTAATGTATTCATTGACAAAAAGATGAATTAAAATTAGGTCATTGCACGAAACAATAAAGTTGTTCTAGAACATAACATGTGCCAATTTGATATTTTTTTCAATTCTATTCATGAAAATGTATTTTAACCGTTTCTCTCTCGTTCTATATTTAAAACGGGCATTTTAAATAAACTTTTATATGAATTAAATAAATAGAGAAGGACAGATAGATGTGATAATCTAATTCCTTAGTACTCGGACTTTGATTTTCGGGGGTCTGGGGTTTGAGTTCAGGCCACGCAAATCTTAATTTACCATTTTGTGTGTTTTAAAATGTATAATCATTTGCCGCTAGCATTATACGGAAATGTAGTTATGCTGTAACTTGCGCTTGGCCAGCATGGCATACTCTGGCCTGAACCCTTATCGTCCCTCATATGAGAGTGGACCCGTGTCTAACAGTAATTCGATAAAGAGTTGATGATGATTATCGAGGAAGTAAGAAAAATCATATTTTTCAAGAGTAGTTTAAAGAGTTTTTTCAAGAGCTAAGTTTTCTGAGTATTTTAGAAAACATTTCCGCTCTCATTTTTTAAAATTGAAATTTACATCTGTTTGTTTAGACTTCTAAACGTATTTCGATAAAATTATTGTATTACTTCAAAAGTGGTAGCAAAAATATAAAATTGTGACAATCAAATAGTAAGCAAGACTAATATCCAACTGAATACTTAATAATAACCGATCATTATTCTGCTTTTGTTACAATCACTTGTATATGCAAACGTAGGAAATCGATTATCTCTTTGTATTTATTCAATGTTCCATTATTTATTCAGTTTGCCGCCATTACACATGACAGAACTTTATGGCCTCAAATACGATAAAGATATGAAAGATAATTGATTTTACTAACATCAAAATCCTTTTTTACTGTAAATTATATTATAAAATCTATTTTTTTTCAATTTACTCAATTAAAAATGTAATCAATTTAACTGAAGCAATTGAAAAAATGATATTATTTTTTTTATCATTTTTTCAATTGCTCCTGTTAAATTAATTACATTTTTAATTGAGTAAGTCGAAAAAAAATTCGATTTTTATTATATAATTGGAGCAATTGAAAAATGATAATTATTAAAAATTGTTAACAGTCCTATTATTATGTATCTGCGTGTCTATTTGTAACTGTAAGTTCTCAATCATTGTAATGAAATGTTTGCATTTATACATATCGATATGTACTTTACATTAGTGAACACAATAGATGATTTGATCAATTAATTGAATAAAAACATACTTAAGTAAAGGTTAGAGTCATTTTCTGTATGAAGTCTTATTATCAGACGAACTTATTATGATTAAGAATGTTTTTTTGCAAGTAATATATTCTGTACTGTAATGATCAGATACAGAAACAAGTCTTATCCAATCCCCTCTGGTATGCGGCAACTTCTTTTTCGATCGGAACAACAAAAGCTTGCAAATTTCGTTCGAGTTTTCAAGCCAGTTTTTCTTTGCAGGTAATGGCAACCGGCCGGCGCAGGCCACCCACGTGTAACGAAAATGTAATATACGAAATGTGTACAGAACATGATGGATTTATTATACCTACTGTTTTTTATGCAACTTTTGTGTATATACAATCGTATCTCAATCACAATATGTTACATCAAATATGTAACTCTTGAGTCATAAATTATTTGCAATTGCGCCCAACAGTTGTCGTAACAGTATTAAAATGCTTTGTAACTAATTTTCAGACTAGAATATTTTTCTGTGGCTGTGTTACAACAATCCGGTTGTAAATGATATGAAATAAGCTTTGAAATACGTCACTGATTTTGTATACAAACCTGGAACGCCTTATATATTTGTGTTAATAACACTTGCCGAAAAAACGTTTCTCTCTATCCTTGTCACTTAACAAGGAACTGACCGAGACAGCTATATTTATTGAAATATGATTGTAGACACATTCTTGTTGTTGTAATATACTATTATGTTCCTAAATAAATCTATGACTGAAGTGTAAATATTTAGTTTTAAGTGTACACAACAAATTGTACAGAATTGTAAGGGTCTCTACACACGACACATTTGTGTAAATCGAACATGCTAATATAATTGATCTTTTATAAAAGATAAGTTTTTTTATTACATTTACTCTTATGTAAGAGAATAATAAATGTTTTGAAAATGTCTCTAATAAAATGCTTGACTTTTTTTGAAATAAATTCTTTTATGAATGTGTCAATAAATGTTATGTATCATATTATGAGGAAATATTAAATATTCGTAAAAAATATTTAGGTAATCCTCATATCTAATATAAAGGAAATTGTTTGCTCAATAATCGAAATAAAATCAATATTTATTCCAGTTTTTCCATTTTGAAGTTACTCGTAATAGAAAAATTACTATTAGATAAATGTAACTTAGACTGACAGAGGATATTTTGTAAATTTTATCGAAAGAATCGATTATTATAATAATTATTGGTATGACCGAAATAAGTGAATAAATTAAAAAAAATCTCGAGCTCTGCTTGCAGCTCATCGTAGATGTTTATGTGTTGTTCTCGCTTAGTATTGTCAAATATCGCCGAGCTGTTTAAACTCTCCAACCCCTTGATAAAGTTGTACAGCCTTACTGGCCAGTATAACCTAAAGCGGACGACCATTCAAAAAATAAACTCTATTTCAACAGTTATCCGTTGTTTTAATTAAAATAGACTTTAGATAGAGTAAATAATAATAAAAATAAATGTTTGATATACTAGTAAATGTAATTTCTGTGATAATGTTCATAGTATCGTCAAAACGCATTTCTTGATAGTGTAATTATTAGTTCGATATAAATCAATATCGAAGTACAACGATCATAGAATGGATTTTTAAGAATTCGTGTAATTGTGTGCGTGTACTTTTATTTATCTCGATTTAAAACGTTTATTGTAGAACAGTTTTAAATTTTTTTTCACATTATAGCCAGTATTGTTTTAATTGTTTAAAAAAAGAGAAATGTACAAAAATATTTGCATGGTAGTGTTTTCGTTCTTTGCATGCGAATATAATTTGCCATTTTATTGTTATCGACAATAAAACTTTGATTTCTGAAATTGTTCTTTGATTTTTAACTCCATATTCTTATACTGATGACAAATTTAAAAATATAACTAGAAGTTCATACATTAAACATGCACTTATTCGCCTATACAATTTACATTTACCGTTCTTTCCACAGGTACATGAAAATCATCTTAATAAACATTTGTTTTTAAATCACATTTTTATTGTTTTAATTTCTTTTTTGTAACACATAACATCGCGCCTGATCTCTCCGAAGCGGTGGGCAGGCAACTTCAAACAGCTATTTGGGCATGTCATTATAAACATGATCATCTACCATTTTCATGTTCCACTATTAGACACAAATCTCTTCTCAGAATTGGATCATAATAGATGTGTGTACCAGAATTTCAATCAAGGGAACCAAAATGGGAAACTAAAGTACAAAGGTAGAGGAAATTCTATACAGACCGATAGAGCTGCTATTATAAGATCTGAAGAGGATAAAAAAATTAAAGAATAATAATGCTTACATTAATAATAATTGTTATCAGCCTAAGTCTACTGTAGGACATAGGATTTCCCTGAGGGGTTTTGTCCATAATCTCCACCCTGAACATTCGGATAGGGGATCGCAGAGCACAGATTCTTTCGCCGCCTACGCTGCTACCCGTAGGCGGCCAGGGCATGAATAGCCACCTAATGTGATATTAATAATGCTTATATTAATTACTCAAAGGGCTTCGCAACGTAATGAAACATTACTAGTAAGAAGTAACTCAACACATTGTAAGTAACGTTCTTTCCATCTAAAAGAGTTACGTTCGCGATGGTTTAGAAAAACTACAAAATGGGTTTTTGATGGCCGCTAATGATAGCGAGTCGGAATGGCTCGCGGTACTCGGAAATCTCAATCTTTGCTTATAACGTATTAAATAACATTTTTATACACTGTTCTTTTAAGGATTTTGTTGTTCTTAGTCTTCATAATAATATTACACCATTGTTTATCTCAAAATTATGATTCGTTTCCTTATCACCAAATAATTCTTGTCCGGCTTTTGGGCATACATTTTTTCACAAAACGAGAAGGTTAGGATCATATTCTAGCACGATGACTTATAGTGTACTCATATTAGCTGATTGCTCACGATCTAGGGAATGTTGCTCAGAACTGTAGAGTTTGCTGGTAAGCCCACGTTTGTGTCTTCTATCATTATAATCATAATACCTAAGTTGGAAAATATACGAGTACATAACTTCATAAGAGAATTGAACCCAGATCATTAGAGTGAAAAATTTAAATCTAAATTCTTGTCGCTCTTTAAATCGTTTATGTATTAATGTGTATAATATTCGGTTAATAAAAATTGTAAATCAACTCGGTGTTTTATATTTGAGTTCAAGAAGCTTAGTATTAAGACTATTCTGTGAAAGAATGAATCTTCCTTACATCTGTATTACGAGCGCGGTTGACGAGTGTTAAGCCGCACGTTCGGCGTAATGACCTCATGTTAACCGCGTTCATTGTACATTTTTTTTCACACCTAATTCTCGCTTGCTTATGGAGTATTACTGGAGCAGATATGGAGTTACGTTTTTATAACAGAGCTCGCTGTCTGAAAATTTGCAACTCAACAGCTTATCCAACGCTCTATTCACACTATTCCCTCCACTCCCTCTGCTCTCTATATCAGCGGTATACTAGCCTGCTAAAAGCGCATCCAGGTAATATAAAATCGTTTACTTGCTCCATCATCTATTTTCATCTTATTCTATTCCTTTTTTTCGAATATGATCAATTTTGGTCTTGTTTACATTCAGTTGTAGCCCTTGTTTCAAGTCACAGAGGTAAGTGTTCATTGTAAGAAAATTTACCTTGCGGTGTATACTTAACACATTTGGAGGTCTAAAATAATATACAAAAAAGTTACGAGGTCTGCCTACATATCTCTAGAAAGAATAAATCAAAATAAATTCACTTTATTCACCGTCCGATCTCATTATCTATGTTTTGTAACAAATTTATCCGATCAACTTATAAACCCTTAATTCAAATATCCGATGACATTACCACTTCAAAGGGGATCTACTATTACTTATTATGATACATCTTGAACACTCTCTTCACAACAAACGATAAAACTTCGGGCGATATACATATATTTTTTTCGCTTACAAAGGCGTAATTCTATAAGGCGTATTTATAACTAGTCGTTACATTCCAGCCCTTTCGAGAGATGGGACTGAAATCCCCAGGACACACTTTTAATTGGTAAGAGTGACGTTTT